>VYZR01096815.1:3214-53620 GCA_013400675.1 Oxylabes madagascariensis
ACAGACTCTTAAAGTAATAAAGCAATTGAGGTGTTTTAAATGGAATTGGTCTAACATCTTAAACTCTTACACAGGATCAGATCCCACTGTGTTTTGAGTTCCTGGGAAAAGAATCCAATCCAAGACTGGTAATAATATTCACACCTATAAACATATTCATAGTGGCAGAACTCCCTCATGCTTGACATTCATTGTCTTTCTTGTGTAATTCCAGATATCAAAGCTGTGGCCAGCTGTCTTTCTGGATTTGTATCCTCAACATCCACCAGGTGCAGTTGGGTGTTGTCCATCCCACTGGCCAGAGGATGAGCCTGCAGCTCCAACAGAAACTTTTCCCCATGGGAATACAGAAGGGAGCAGCTGTGCTGGACATTTCTTGGCTTTTTCTCATTGAAGAGGAGACCAAACCTTGCTTTTAGTGTTTCCTCTATCTGATGCATCTTTCTGAGGGCTGGTGGGTATCAAAAGTTATCTCCTCTGTTTATTTTACCCTGCCAAGGTGGGGTTTTTGCACAAACCAACTCTGAGGTTGTTAATGCAGACCAAGGAGACCACGTATCAATGCTGCTTCCACTCACCTGGCTTTGGGTCCGCTCCTCAAAAAAGCTCCTCTAAAACCAAACCAATGCAAAAACCCTCATGGACTTCATGAATCTGGATCAGTCATAGTTCAGACAGTCAGCCTGGAAGCATGCAAAGCAGGAACAATTACACAAGTTCTGTCATTCCCATTACTCAGGCTTTATGTATGTATATATATTTTTGGAGGTAGGTGAGAAGGAAACCTTTTATCTCAGTGAAGAGTGTTACAGTGACAGCAAAAGGGAAAAAAAAAGCAACTGTGCCTATGGAAAACACATTTTCATTACAATGTACTAACACACATCACAGAAATAATATATGTTTGTGATGACAAAGTATTCCCACCACTCCACTGCTGGATTTGGTGTACAAGTGNAATTCCATGGGCCCATCTCTATACAACATCAGGAGACCCATCCATGCTCCCTGTCCAGAGTTATTTGGGACTGAAGAGGGTGCCAGAACTGAACACTTGCCATGTTCCCTTATGTCAACTGGCTCATGGTCAGTTCCAGGGAACTTTGGGGACCTTTTTAAATATAGGTGTTTTCTGACCCAGAAGGGCAAAACCCATTTTCCCTGGTACTTTGATACTCATCTTTTCTCAACTCCTCTCCCTAAAACTTGTCTGATATTGAGCATTTTCTTCCATGTCTTTCAAATTCTCATCCCAGCTCACTACCCTGCCTCACTCTCCTTTTTCTTCCTGCACATTCTACAGCCAAGCCATTGACACCACGAGCCCCGCCACCCTCCCCAGCTGTGCACAGGGCAAAGCTCAGTCAGGGAGTGCCAAAGGTAAGGAGAGGCTGATCCTGAGCCCCAAGTCGTGCTGGAGCCTGTTCAGTGCCGTGCCAGATCATCAGGGCTAATTCCAGGTGGGGCAATAAACTGCAATCCCAGCTGTGGGCAGTGGCCACAACGTGCCCTCACCTGTCCCCAGGAGCCACAGAGGGCAGAGCCCAGCTTGGGGTGGGGAACACGACCACGGGGTGAGCGTGCAAATGGGAATGTCCTTGGAAAGGACACTGCTGTCCACCTGAAACACCATTTCCCAGCCTTGGCAGGAGCTGGAGCTGGATGAGATTTTTTCAGGAGATCCTCGATGTAATTGCACTCACTTTTATATAAATTTAAACTGCTGACAGCGTTAAATTTAATACTGAAATCCTTCTCTCATCCTAACTCTCCTGAGAGGCTTCATCAAATATCCCTCCCTCCCTGCTTTAATGGAGCATTAGATGCTGCAATATTTGCTAGGGGAAATAAAAGGATTGGGTGCCCTATTTGAGGTAAAACTCAAGTATCTTGTCCCTTTTATAATCAGCTCTCTGGCACACTGCATAACAAATGAAGGTATATTATTATTATTATTATTATTATTATTATTATTATTATTATTATTAGTTGTGGAGCCTTGTTTTTCTTTGCTGTACTCACTCAGACATGAGGTTCCTCAGATTTAGCAGAAATAATTGTAGATTTAGACACTAATTAGAAAAGAAGCTTGTTAAATAGAGTACGAGTGGGATTAAATAGTTGCACTTTTTTTCTTTATTAAAATGAAAACTGTATGGATAATTTTAAATTTCTGTTTACATTCTGAAGCCTCTGTTTTAAAATACTATTCNAATGCAAAAACCCTCATGGACTTCATGAATCTGGATCAGTCATAGTTCAGACAGTCAGCCTGGAAGCATGCAAAGCAGGAACAATTACACAAGTTCTGTCATTCCCATTACTCAGGCTTTATGTATGTATGTATATTTTTGGAGGTAGGTGAGAAGGAAACCTTTTATCTCAGTGAAGAGTGTTACAGTGACAGCAAAAGGGAAAAAAAAAGCAACTGTGCCTATGGAAAACACATTTTCATTACAATGTACTAACACACATCACAGAAATAATATATGTTTGTGATGACAAAGTATTCCCACCACTCCACTGCTGGATTTGGTGTACAAGTGAAAGAGAAAGGAGAGATGCTCTGGATTAAAAATGCTCTCCCAGAGTATTTTTACTTACCTTTCCTGGGATTTTATTTGCTTTCTGCCCTGCAATGTGCTCAGGGGGACACACAGGTGTGACTCCCAAGTGGCACTGCAGGGAATTGTGCTCACTTAAATACCCTTTTCACAGTTTTTTTCTGCCTTCCCTGCATGTTTACAGCTGGTATGGACAGCACAAAGCAATGTGCATGGAAAAGAAGACAGGTGAAGTTTCAAGAATCATCCCTTTCCCAAAAAAAAGCTCCACACCTGCTGTGATGACCCATATATTACCCATAATAATATCATTTTTTTTTCTAGCAAGGAGCAATTTGATCCTTGATCATACGAACTACTGAATGGCCTTTGCTATGAGATGATGAACCTGATTAATTTGTTATCATCCCTGAGCGTTTTCATCCCATAAGGTAAAAAGGAACTAATTTCCTTGCAGTGGTCATGGTATTTCCCTTTCCTCATCACACCATTGCAAATTGATGCTACACCCAGGGCAGTGTCTCCTCACAGGCAGATGCTGAGGATTCTGTCATGATGGAAGATTGTCATCCACCTTCCAAACCCTTATTTAATAGGAGCTGTGGTGTGAAATTCTGGTCAAACAGTCCTTGAAAAGTAACCACCTGCTTTTTAAGCATCTGGAGGCACATCTCTTCTGCTCCTCTATTTAAAATAAATAGAGCTGTCATGGAGAAAAGCCTGTGGTTCAGCCACGTCCCTCTGAGACCAAACCAAGCACTAGATTTGTCAATTCACACTAATGCTATTTTTAATTGCTTTCTCAGCAGTTGTGCTGGGACCTGCCCAGCGCCAGGCGCTGCACCTTGTGTTGCAGAGCAGCCCCTGCCATCCCCTGGGCCACACAAACAGACTCAAACATGATGTTGACAAATACATTGTTGTCTCTGGGGCTGGAGGCTGAGACCCTGAACCTGGGGTGGTGATGGAATAAAGTGCCTTCAGCTCAGGATAGTTTTCTGCTAAAATATCCGAGCTGTGTGTAAACCCTTTGGGAAATTTCCAAGATGCAGCAGGGCTCAGCAGCCAGCCAGGCCAGAGAAGCAGCTGCAATGTCCTTTCTCCTCATTTTCCAGCTTTCATGAGTGGCACCAGGTGCTCCCCAGCTCTGCAGGGAAGATGGGGTGAGCAGGTCTGTAAATCCTTCAGCAAGTGAAACCCTTCCCTTTCACCCTCCATGAAAGCACTAAGCAACCTCACCAAATCATCTGTCTTTTGCCAGGTCTTTACCCAATCTGCAATTATTCCTCCAATTCCTGTCTATGTCAGCATAGCTAACGACTTTCCAGACAGTATTGTATCAAAATCTTCACTGAAATGCAGTGCCTGAAGTCCCACTACACATTTCTTCCTTCTAGAAAATCTCATACCTAATCATAGAAACCCAGTAGTTAATTTGTGCTACCATTTTTAATAAACTCCCATTCTGTGGTTATTGCTCACAACAGTCAGAGGCAGCCATAGCATCTGATGTGCCTGAGTCTGTCTCTCCCCTTACACATCTATCTGAGGGATATTCTCCAGCGGCATCCGAAATCAGACAGTGAGAATGTATATTCTGCTTTCAGCTAATAATTGAGAGACTAAACCTGCCTGGCTGCTGGGGACTCAAGGGAAGGGCTTGGAAATTGGCTGAGAGCTTCCTTCTCAACTTTTGTCAAAGCAGCTCCTGAATGTTTCATCGTATGAAAATTTGCCTGCATATTTATGTGGCCACGAAGATTCCTGGGTTAAAGCTGCAAAATCAATTCACCCACTGCATCAGTTCTCCATTCCCACTGTAACTCCAGCTAACCTGGGTTTTCATCACACTGCACAATGAAGACATAAATAGGCAATATCCTGCCCCATACGCCTTGAAGAAATATTTTCTTTTAATCCTTTGCTCATTAATGTACCATGAATGGGGTTCAGCCCCAGCAGGGTGCTTGGGCAGGACAGCAGAATTGAACTCCAGCCTGGCCAGGTGGGCATGACTGTGGCCAGATTGCCTGGCTGATACCACCAAAAGAAAAATCCTTTTTTTTTTTTTTTAACTGCCATCAATCAATCAGTAACCTGGAGTGGAAAGCACTCAATCAACATCACAAACCCAGTTAGTTCCTACTGCTGGCAAGCACAAACCCAAATCCCGCTTTGGTTCAAGATGCAAACCTGAATTGTAGCTCAGCTGCCCAGCTGGCATTCCCTCTTTATTTGCCTTTTCCCTCGGTGTCTGTCTGGCAGCGAGGCAGAGCTGCTGCCACACCACATATTCCAGCCACGGAATAGGGCTCATTTTGCTTTCCCCTCCCTGGGGAACTAGCTCGTACTTTCAAAGCTGCACATCATTTTATTACTTCTATTCCCAGTCTCCAAAACGTCAAGTTTCTTTTATATGAATGTGCTGCGATTTAGTACCATCAGCAAACTCTGCTGAAGCAGGGAGAAATGCAGACCCAGGGAAGATCCCTGCAGAAATCATCCCCCAGCCCTTCCACAGCAGCAGCACTTTGCTCTCTGTCAGCCCTGCAGCACTTTAATTCACATCATCTACCCTCACTTGTAGGCCACCTCTTTTCCTGGCTTCTGATTTTTTGTGCTGTTTAAAGTGATTTTTTTTTTTTAATATATGTTTATTGTTTCCACTGGTAGCACCTTTGTGAAACATTAGTGATCACTAGATGTCACTGTGATCTTATTCTGTCTCCAGCCCTACTGGACCTTCGTGATCCCTGGGCTCTAGAGAGCTTGCTTTAAAATCCTTCTGAAGAATTTTTTAGTGATCAGAAAATTACCCAGCTGCTGTCCTGACAGAGGGTTTCCTGGGCTGGGAGGCGAGAACCGGCTTTGGCTGAGTTTTTTGGGGCAGTTGTTGGCTCTGGTGTGTGAATAATGCAAAACCAGGCAACTTTGGGGCCAAACACTCACACACATGTGTGTACACGTGCCGTGCGTGGCTGCACACACAGTTTCTGCTCAGCACGTGAAAGTCCTGGTAATTTTCTGTGGGTTATTGAATCCCTCTGGTGTGTGCAGCCCCGCAGAGCTCTGGCTGTGTGTGGGTCACTGGGGCTGGGACATCTGTAAGGCTCTTCTGCCTATTCCCTGTGGCTTTAATGACCAAATGCACTTAAAATTCTGTTGTTTTTCCTTAATAATCACCTCACTTCTCTCTCAAACACAGAGCCCAGCTTCCCTCACCATCATCTAAGCACTCCCATCTCCTTTCTTTCCATCCAATCATCCCATTCCTACTGTAACTTCAGTTAACACCACAGGTTTTTCAGAACTCAGAGAACTCTACAGAAGCAGCTTGCCTCTTTTCCTTATCTTAAAAGATGTTACAGAATACATTTCTTCAAGGCCAATGCAAATCCACACTCGCTATTTCCTGAATTGTTGATTTCTCCATGGTGCTTAGCCTTTGGGATATGGCAATTTAAATATTATAGACCACACTCCTGCAGGGGCACACATGGGATTTAGTCTTTTTTATTTTTTTAATTGGAAGAAATCCACCGCTAAAATTAGTAGAAACGCCTGCTTAAAAATCATTTGTCTCCATCTGATGACATTATCCAGATCAGCAGAATAAGACTTCACTCTGCACTCCAGTCCCACTGGGGAATATGCCAAAATCAGGTCTTTCAAGAAAAATCAGTCCCCGGGTGTGCAGCACTGGCAGCTGCGCCCGAGGAACCAAAGCTCTTTGCTGGCATCTTTTGGTGAGCAGGGAGAAAGGACCAAGGGCCACAGCAGTGGCCTGGGACAGAGTGGCAGAGCCTGGACATATCCAGGAGAGCTTCAGAGCCAGGAAAATGAATTTCTGTGAAGCAGTTGCTGGGAGTCGGGATGGTATGAGAGCTGCTGAGGGGTGTGTGCTGGGTAGAAGCCAGCTGGGATTTCTGCAACAGCTTCTTGCCCTTTGAACTCATCCACGTTGACTTTGCAACCTTCTGCCAGGGTGACAACAGGATTTCAAAGGCTCCTGGGTGCTGTCATTTCTACAAGGCAGGGGTGGGCTGCCTGGGCAGGGGGGAATGCCCCAAATAAAGGCACCTTCTGGCTTGCTACTTTCACCCAAATTACATGGCCTGTCCACCTCTAGTAACCCCAACATCTTGGCTGCTCTGATACACCTGCTATCAACACCATCTCAGTTTTGATGAGCCATTCACGACTCATTAAAGAAAGCCTAAATGAGCAATAATGCTTCTGGACAAGCATTTTATTTTTCTCTGGAGCCACCAGAGGAGATTTGTTGGTGATGACATCAAACACCTTTTCTCTTCTGCGTCAGCCACAGCCTTAAAAGTGCTAAATTTCCTTGGGATTCTGTTAATTAGTGGAAGTTACACAGTTCCCTCTTTAGAAACTCTCCTCCACATCTCACTTAACAGCACACAACCACATTTTGTCTGATAAGTAACAGCAATAGAAAGCAAATTCAAAGTAAAGAGACTATTAAAAGTTTTGCCACTGAATTTAGGCAAACATTCAGATTATGCTGCTTAATTCACTCTGATTGCACTTTATGCAAGTGGCCTTGAATGAAATTATAGTACTCATAAACAGATCTCACTTATCAACATGACTTGGAACCTTGTTACATCATTCCAACCACATCTCTGTTAGATTAGTGCCCAGCAGACAGAAGACCTTGTTAATTGGAGATTCGTTAGCCCTGGGAAAAAGCTGATATAGAGCCACTGGTCGTTTACCTGGGGCAGGAGGAGTGGGTTTGGGGTATGCTGGATGCAGCACCTGGGCTTTGCACGCATCTCTTGCCACGCTGAGGGTCCTGAGGGTGTCAGGTGGTGGTGGGCACATGAAATCCTGCCAGCTCTCATTGTATCCCTCTGCCAGGAACAGCACTGGGAGGCCTTTCCTCGAGATAACTGGTAAAAAATGTAAGGAGAGACAGAGAAAACAAAGGTCTAATGCAAGTAAGTAATGAAAATAGCATCCTGAATCTGCTTTCAAATATCTAGCAAGCTCCTCTTAAGGAGTTGCACGCACTTTCTTACTTGTTTTGAAGGACCACAGAGTACCTGGAAACTGATTATGCATACATAAAATGCATTGGAACAGTTCAATTATAGATGTGACAACTTAAAGTCCCATTTAAATATGGGCAACTCCCTAAACATAGAATGTCTCTCCAGGTCATTGACTTACTTCAACAAATCCAACTCAACCAGGGACCCCTTCAACAAAAGCCAACATAAACCACTGTCAGTCCAAAGTGAGGGATTGCATATTAAGAGTTAGCACACATTTCATCAGTTGGAAAACAGATTAATATTGCATGGAAGATAATTCAAAACAAGACTGAAGTTATGTAGAACACCCTTACATAAACATTACTGTAAATCATATTTTTGACCAGATTTAATCTTTGTTTACCCAAAAATACCCCAGAAGACTGACTTGAACAATACAGGGCCATGAATTCAGAGCAGAGATTAGTTAAAGCAGATGGTGAGCCCGTGTGGATGTGCCCCATCAGAGAAAACACGGCCACAATTGGATTTATTTTAATTCACTTACATTTTGACCACAGGAGAAATGCAGGTAGAGTTCCTCCTGCAGACAAGCCCCAAGGTTAGGGCTTCCAGGGAGCCTTGCTCTAAACTCCATTTTGAAAATCGGACTTGAATGCAAAAATAGCACTAGGTGTTTATAAACGAAAGTGGATCCCCAGTCTTGAAACATTTATTCGTGGTCAGACCTTGCCTCTATAATTCACTCTGACTGGCACTTTATGCGAGTGCCCTTGAGTGAAGCAAGAGTCCCCATCCCCAGGTCTGACTCACTGATGTGTTTTGTGCAGCCCAGGCTGACGTGGGCTGCAGGACGCTGCCCTGCTCACCTGTGCTGGGTTCAGCTCTCACCTGGTTTGCAGCAGAGGAAGGAGANGGTGCGTGGGAAGGAACGAGCTGCCTGGCCATGCACCTCTGGTGTTTTTTATCTCTCTGAAGCTGGGTCCGTGTGTGTGTGTGCTGGTTCTGTTTGAATCCAAGGAATCCTGGCTGGGTGAGGCAGTGCCCAGCTCACGCCAAGCTGTTGGTGCCTGCTGAGGCGTGGAGAGCACACCAGCACAAACACAGCGCTGCCACTCGTGCCAGCCTCGTCCCTGGCTCAGGCACTCTGAAATTACTGCTGATTTGTTCGAGCAGAACCCAAATACAATTTCAGTCATTCATCACGAAATCAGAGCCTGTTTCCCCATTCCCAGAGCAATGGGGACGCCATTCCCAAGCTGGCATCTGTGCTCAGCCTTAATGAGGGTAACCCTTCCCCGAGCCTGCCCTGGGGGAAGCAGCTGCCAGGAGCCCTCCAGCACACGGGTGTTGCTTCCTTTCTGCACTTGTTTCTTTCAAACCTTTCCTCAGCCACGCTTACCTACAATTGCTGATGCACACTGGCAGTACCTGTTCTTGCAGGCTGCCCAAACTGCGTGTCCAAACTCAAATCACATCAATGTTCCTCGTCTGAGCACCGGTTTTACGTGGCATGAAACCAGCCTGTGTTCTAGCACCCGTCCAAAATCTTCCAGCTTCGCTCAGTATTTCCTTTTGGATTTGCTAATTAACGCGTCGTGCCACGTTTATGTTCCTTGCAAATTGGCTGTTCAAAATATTTCTATAATTGGCCCAAATTTCTCTCACCAGGCATCTGCAAACCAATCTTCCTGTGATATGTTTGAGCACACAGCCAGGCAGTGGGATTTCGGGGGCTGCTAAAGGAAAGCAGGATTTGTGGTACGAAAGGCCACTTTGGTGACATCACCAACTTCTGGTGTCTCTCAAGCATCCCAAGTGCTGGGTATGACCAGGAAGGAGGGACAGGACTGCTTAGATTGCTGCACAAATCAAAGCAATTTCAGCAATATCGTCCTTGAGCAAGATGGGAAGGTCTCTAAATTCAGGCTGTGGGAGTCTGTTGGTCTTGAAAGGTTCATTTCCATATCTGTTCTGTGCACAGCCTGCTGAAATGCCCAGAGCAGAGGCACTCTCACCTCTAATGCCTCAGAGAAGCCCCAGCAGCCACTAGATGTCACCAGGATTTTACTTCCTTGGTAGTCTGTGCCCAGCCGGGACCATAAGAAAAGAGGAAAATAAGTAATCATTAATAAAAAAAAATTATCCACCTGTTACAACGAACACCAAGCTCAGAGAAGGGGGAAGTGACCCAGAATCCTGCTTTTGTGTCTCCCATCTCTGGGAGGATTTAGTCAGAGCACCTGTATGAATGGATATGACTTTCGTCATTTTATGGCAGGAGGAGAGTTTGATATCTTAAAAAGGGGGTTTCTCCAGCCAGGCATCAGGCTAAACCTTAATGCACTTATAGAAGCTCTGTTTAATTATCCAGCTCTTTTATCTGTAAAATTATCCCCGTTTGGTATTCCTGCCTGGAAAGAAGCAGGAGAGCAGCACCACCTGGGCATTAAAGTGGACAAGGGAAGATTTGGGGATGAGATGGACCAAATGGCTCCATGTACAAACAAATCAGCAAAGCCACCTCTGGGAATTCCTCCATCTCTAAAATGTGTGAAGCCATAAGAAAACAAAGGGCCCCAGCGATCAGTGCAGCTGACACATTTATCTCCATTAACCTGCACTGTTAATTATTAACCTGCAATCACACCATTCATAATCCAGGGGATAAAGATTAGATATTGTGCTCGTAACTCCAGGAAAATCCACTTTATCTCTCACCTCACAGGCACAAAATCACATGAAGTCAGCCCCAGGCAGAGGTGGGATTTGGCAATCCACCACCAGCTCAGTGAGCACTGGAGTGCAGTGTCCCAAACCTGT
This sequence comes from Oxylabes madagascariensis, assembly GCA_013400675.1. Taxonomy (NCBI): domain Eukaryota; kingdom Metazoa; phylum Chordata; class Aves; order Passeriformes; family Timaliidae; genus Oxylabes; species Oxylabes madagascariensis. The sequence continues at coordinate 13,626 of VYZR01096815.1, forward strand.
GCCAGTGTAAAAGACAGAAATTCTCCCCAGAGATGTGCTCAAACACACGATGCACAGAGCAAGGGCTGTGTGCAAATCCCACCAGGGCCCTCCTGAAGTCTCCCACGGCAGCAGCACAGCCCATGCCAAAGTATAAAAACCCCTCTTTGCTTCTGGTGATTCTCTCCCTCATTAATACCAAGGAGCTGGTGCTAGTTCAGGTGTCTGCCCATTAGACATAGAACCTACAGTCCAAGATATTTAGCTACTGAACTGAACAGAATTCTTTTGTTTTTTACTTAAAAACCCTGGTCATCAATTGTTGGGGTTTTTTAACACAGATATTTTCACATTCCTCCCCCTATGGCCAAATACTAGCACAAACCATAATGCCAGCAGCTTCCTCTTTGGCTGTTGGATTCTCAGTCCAGCTCATCCTTTTCCTGTTGTTCTGCTTCCTTGGGTCCAAGAAGATGTTTGTGCAAGTCCATGCCCCTCACGTGCACCAAAACCCAGCAACATAAAAGCCCTTCAGAAGGAGCTGAGGTATTGACCTCAGCTCATGCAGTAATTCAGCAGATCCCTGGGAGGCTGGCTTTGGATAAGCCCTGAAAGGCATTAATTGCTGTGAATAGGAATCTCCTTCTGAATTGATTCCCTTCAAGATTTCCATAGCAGGGTGAAAGTGTCCATACCCCCACCAGACCCAGATCCATCCCATTTCTCTGCTCAGATCCAGAGGTTTATGCCTTACTGCAAGAATTACTGGAGATACCCACATCTGCTGAAAGGATTATTCTGGGCCTCCTACAGCACATATTCTTTCAATCTGAAGTCTGCTGTCATCCAAGAAAAGTCAAACAAAACAGTCTTTACAGCTCTGTCTGAAGACAGCTTTATCAAATAAGTCCAGGGATATTTTCATTTTTGCCTTGTGACACATAAAATATTTAATACAAAAGAAATTACGCCTGGCTTGGAACTTCGTCCAGAAATGACAAGTCCAACATTATCTCAACTTAGAAATATTACTAACCAGATCATTAGTCTGTGGTTTGGCTCATGATCACTTCTTCCAGTAGTGTTGCTAAGCTTGGAATTTATTGCAGTTTTTGTATTTTCTGTAGAAAGAAGGTGAAACAGGAGATGCATTTCGTGGTGACTTCTTGCACAAATACAAAAGGACAAAAGTTACTTATTTTAATTTCTTTCATGTGAGAATATCGGTAACTTTGTCTCTTTGTACCTCTGTACCCTGGTTCAGTTTTTACTGATAGTAAAACCTATGTAATACCCAGAAGGAGCTCACTTCCACAAGGAAGGCAAAAAGAAGTGTATCTCCATCTTTCATGCCACATTTTCCATAATCCTCTTCTCTTGCTTCCTATCCCACCCTGCTCAGCACAGAAAAGATCCCCCTGACAGGTGGGGAAGGTGATTCTGTACCCTCTGCCCACCAGAGACACAGATCCCACCTGTGATAATCCCTCACAGGATCAGAGCCACAAGGTCTCTGCTCAGAAATCAGACACTACTCAAACTACCCAGATTTGCCTTTTTTTTTTTTGGTTGTGTCTTTTTTTGTTTAAACCAGGCAGGTATATCCATCCAGGGCTGTGGTCTCTTAAGAGGTGAAAAGCTCTTTCCTTCCTAATGCCTGACAAGAGATGATGGATCCCCCCTGTGTGCTGATCCCACCATTGTGTGAGAGTGTCCCAAACAATGACACTTCCAGTGTCACCAGAAGCCCCAGGAGCTGGTCGCCTCAGCAGCCTGTGAGCTCTGATTCACAACCAACACCTTAAAAAAAAAATACAGCTGCAAAAGGCACAGATGGGTAATTCTTTCTCTGGTAAATCACCCGGCCCAAAGCCTCATGTCCCAGTGCCAGGTGCATGATGAGAGCATTTGGAGGCCAAATTTTCCATGACTTCCTCAGTCTCTTTAACAAGTTGTCCCCTAAAGCAAGTGCCAGTGTGAGTGGTGGCTGGTGTAGAGGACCTGCCACTGACATGAATAATGCACTGGAACAATGCACCTTGCCACTTCTCAGCCCAGTTAGTTTAATACCACTTATTTAACTTGTCTTTTTGCATTAAACCTAACACTTTGGACGCCCTGATGTATTTTATGATACTTCCTTGCTGCTGCGTTTGATGGTCCTGTTTGTGATTCAGCAAATAGCACCTAAGTAATCAATATTTTGTCTGGGTGGACATTTTATTTATCTACAGAGCCACCATATGAATTCAGCTGGTTTACTAGAGGTCAAACACTTTTCATCTTCTCCATGAGCCATGGAAAATTGAAAGATTTAAACCCCCTTTGAATTCCTTTGATTAACTCAATGAAAATATCACACTCTTCTTTTCAAACTCGGAAGCAGAATTATCTTCACTGTAAATCTACCTCATTTTGACACATTGATCTCTGCATAATGGGCAACATCAAGTGCTGAGGCATAAACTGGAAGCAGAGGAAGAGTTATAAATGGCGCTGTTAGCAATTATCTTCCATACGTACACAGTTCCTTTGGGTTGGTTTAAAAAAAAACCCAACAAAGCATAAAATTGATAAGAGCCGCATAATTTGCTCTGGGGGAGCAAGGTCTGAGATCCACTCATTTGGGAATTGCACCCTTGTGGCACAAAGCACCCATCCTGAATCAGCAAAAGGTCCATCAGTGTTCCACGCTTACCTCAAATCCAGGTGCCTGCAATGCCACTGCTTTCCTCACACTGTTTAAAAAAACAAGAGAAATTCATTATGTTTCAGGAATGCTCGGAAAAGGAGAAGCTGAAGACCAGATTTCAGCCGCTTCCCACCTACCTCGTGCAGCTGCACAGCACTGTGGCTTGCAGGGCCAACAGGGACAGGGAAATCCAATGACTAAACCAATAGAATAGTGAAAATTATGTCCTGGATATCTCTTGTGTGTTTTTCCTGCTGGCATCTCTGATTATTTTATTAATTTGTAGCTTTTTAGAGTTAAATTTTTAAGGTTGCTTAACTAATCCATACCTTTGCATATTAAAGTTGCATCATTTTATAGAAAAGCATGACTTAAACCCCATTTAATTAAACAGGGAAATCCCTCTACAGACACACTTATATCAGTTTTAGTGACTTCTTCCTAGTTATTGCATTTGACCTGGAACTGGTTTAAGATTAATTAAAATAAGCCACTCTCTCAATACACTGTGACTTGCATTCATTTAGCTAAATTAATGTGAAAAGTGGAATCAGATTAAACAAGAGCAAATTCTTCATGTTGGCAGGACTTAATAGCAATTGTTGGTGTGATTTAGACACTGCTGCCTGTGACCACAGAAATTTCAAATGCACTTAATCATTTTATCCTTAGTTTAATCCTCTTATCCTTTATGCAAGTGAGGACTGACTTCTTCCAGGTGCAATCAGCCTGAGCATCTGGACAAAACATCCATAAGTTTTCCCTGAATAGTTTTCAGGGATGTAGAGCTGAGATCATGAGACATCCTCTTACCCTTCCCATTTTAATAAATCTAATTTCTGGTAAATTTTTTTAGCCTGTATTTCCTCCCCTGGTTTAAAGGAATGTCAAAGGCACAACATCTAAAGTCCTGTGAGGATAAAGACAGAATGTATACAGTAGCTTCATCTCAGAAATAAATTAGATTGGCTTGAAATTATTAGCTCACAGAAATCTCTTTAGCCGAGTATTTTCTAGCTCACAGAAATCTCTTTAGCCGAGTATTTTCCTGTAGACATTTATATATTATTCAATAAGACTTTCCCGTGACATGCTCGAAAAGGAATACATGGGAATAAAAGTCACGCACGTGAAGCAGAGGGGGCAGGAGCTGAAGGGTGAGGAAATCCTGGTGGATAACCCGGGTGGTTACAATGGAATTCTTCAGCTCTTCCTTCATTTGGAAATTAGCAATGTTTTTATGCAATTTGGATGATTTTTGTCGACCACTGAGACGTGTTTTAACCCTTCACAAAGAGGTGGGTGTGTGCACATCCCCAAAACATTATCCCATGGCCCTGCACCTTTGGGCTAATCTCTACGCTCTTCTCGTTCAAACTTTATATATTTTCAGGAGGCAGCAGTGCTTTTGTCCATGGTTTACAGGAGTTCCATGCTCCCAGGATCTGTCAGGGTGTTTGGGTTTGTTCCTGCACTGCTGGCTGAGCCAGTGGACAGCCAGCCAATTCCTCACAGCCACCATAAACAGTTTCCGTCACAGATTACACCCAAGGAAACGGGGGCATGGAATCCTTGCCTTCAGCAGGACAGCACACTCAGCTCTTGCAAGGCTTTGGTGTCACCACTGCCACCCTGTGTGACCCTCCTGCCCCTGCAAACACCTGTGGTTCACGCAGTGGAGATGGGGAGGGGCCTTACTGCAGCACAGAATTTGGAGATATGAAATGCATTTGTCAACACCACAGCAGTAAGAGGAGGTTGCCACACGGTTAAGGGAGAAGTGTCCAAAATAAGAATAAACAAGCTGGCAGGGAGCAGCAAAGGAGGTCACAGCCATGCAGGATGCAGCCCCCAGCTCTCCGGGAATGGCACCACTTCAATGAGCTTTTTTATGTCCTTAAAAAGCTTCAGTGAATGAGTTTCTCTTTCCAACCAACTGCCAGGTAATAACAATTTGTTTGCTATCAACCATCTGACACAGAGTCAGCGCCGTGCAAGAATACCAGGGTTTTTCCTTCTGTCAGACCCCGAGCTACAAAGAGTCAGTGTGGCTCTGTCCAATTTGGCCACGAAAACGCTGGTGAGGTATTCACAGCAGCCCTGGCCTGAGAGCAGTTTGGCTCTGAGGACCTTCAGCAGCGTTTCTGGCCACCTGATTTCCTGCAACTGGGACAAGATGACTGGCTGGCAGTCAAAGAGGGGGAAAAGCAAGAGAGGATTGAAGCAACTTGTTGTGGGTGGTGATAAGTCTCATCTGAGCAAGCAGAACAAGGTGACCTTCCTCTTAGTAGCCTGAATCATGTTCTGACAATGTTTGGGGGTTGATTTTTTTAAAGGGATGATCCTTCACCGTGTTGAAATACTTTTCCACTGAACTTTTAAAAACCTTTCCTGATGACCTGACTCTCAGCTTCATGATTCATCAGCTGTTCAATCAATCAATCAATCATCGACTTTTGTTTTTTGCAAAATAGGTATTGATGTTGTGTGCTATTAGTTTCTTGGCACCTTATACTAGAATTTCATCAAAGCAAAATGCTGATGCAATTAGCAAAGGATATCAATTTATGCAGCGATTCATATTATCCCTTAAAGCTTCATTAGCCTCAGAAGCTCAGGCATTGGAGGGAAAATTTGGGGAAGTGCTCTGTTACCCTCTGCAGCTCAGTCCATCTGTGCTGCTGCAGTGCTCCCACATTGGGCTGCCCTTTGCAGCTGGGAAAGGGAGATTTGGCAGCACCCAGCTCCTCAGGACATGGACACCCACTGCCCCCATCTCCCCTGCTCAGCCTGAGCAACCACTCACCCTTTTGGCACGAGTCAAAGCTTTTGTGTGGGGCTGAACATGTCTCAACAGCCAGAACCAAAGCAGCCCGGGGCATTATTCGCAAGGAAAAAGAAAACAAACTAAAATTCAGCTTTCCCGTCCCAGAGACAGCCTGGAGCTCCTGCTGATGGGTGATGCTCTCCTTCTGTGCCAGTGTGCCCTGACCAACTCGTGCTTCTCCTCCTGGTCCCTGCAAACACTCCTGAGGTCAACAAGGCATAATTGCCCCATTATTTCACAGAAAAGCCAGCGACGTCAGCAGGAAGCAGTGCTGGTGGGATGGAGACCTCACTTAGCAGCCCTTTTGGTCTTTAAAACCCTGAACACAACCCCCTCTTCATACCTGTTTCACTGCACTTACCAGTAAATATTTGATCTCTGGAGTTTCGGTGTCTTTTTTTTTTTTTCTCTTACAGCTGAATAACTTTTATTATGTTGATCCACGTTGTTGTCTGTCTCCCTGCAATTCTGAATATGAGCCTTGCCCTTGACTGCACAGCACAATGAAAACCTCCAGGTCACAGCTTTCAAAACACTTGATATTGTTTTTTTTCTTTCTGGGAAGAATAAATAATATTAACCTGTCTTTTCGTGTAGAGGAAAGCATAAAAAGGAAAAGGCTTTCAGAGGCATGTCAAAAAGACTGGTATTGGGCTGGGAGGACTTTAAAGCTATTGACTTATTTGCACAACTTGACACAAAAATTAACTCATCTCCCAATTTGCTGAATAATTGAAGTTCATCATCAGATTTCCAGTCACATCGAGGAGACAGATTTACCGGAGCAGCCAGGTGAAACAATATTTTCCTTTTGCCTGCACATCCCAGCTGGAGCTGGCTTGTACAAAACACAGGTAACTACCACAGTGCTGTACCTGGAAGTGGAGGCTCAGGGAGATAACACAGGCTCAGGCTGGTCCTAGACAAGCAGAAAGTAAATGGTCTGCATGTTCCTGCATGCATATACTTGATTTATCCCACTGTGAAACAGAATTTGTTCTGATACAAATTCTACCTCTTATTATTCTTAATTATTCTCTTTAACATCTTAGTTTTCAACTTCCTCGCATGCTTGCAAGACAAAAGAGGTTTAAAAATTAAAATGCAATTAATTGTGCTATTTTACTTGTCTACAGTGACATACATTATTGTCTCCTTAAATTTTTTAGCAGCTTGGAAAACAGCAGGAATTAGCAGAGGATTTTCTAAGTGAACTAGCCCATTTAAATTAACTGTGTTACCCAGCTTCCTTCTGGCTCCACGCTTGAAAACGGCAAATCTGACTGCTAAAAAGCAGCATTATTGCTGTGCTGGAGGTGAGAGCAGTCTGGTGGTGGGGACATTACGTAGGATTTGGGGAGAGACACCCACTTCCATCTTCCATGACAGGTCTTGAGTAAGCTCAGGGATGTCAGGCACAGACAAATTTTTAGAGGCAGCCACAGGATTCATGAGCAGGAACTCCTGGGGGATTTGCTGTGCTGAAGTGCTGGATTGCAGGCTCCCAAGTCACATTAGCATCAAACTTTTGGCATGCACAGACCTTTTAAATAATTGGATCTTAAATTTAATTAGAGGACCACTTCAGAAGATCAGGTGCGAAGAGCCCAGTGTGTCCCAGGGCAAACAGGGCACGTCAAAAGCCTCAGCGTCTATGGCAGCTCCTGAGAAGTCCCAGAAAGGAAACAAATCCCACACCTGACACCTTGCAAGGGAAATACTGGAGCAGATATTCACTTTTCTAAATCTCACATCCAGCATAGGAGACACAGCTTGGCTCTGCCAGCACTTCTGGGAGCATTCCTGTGTCTGGTTTTTCTAAGCAGGTGTTTCAGGAGTGTCTATTGACACTCAAAATTAACACCCCTGACCCAGCTGAGAGTCTCTGCATGAGATGAAGCAAAGATGACATTGCTCTGAAATCCAAGACACTTCCTCACACCAGTGGCTAAGCAGGACTTACTCTGACAGGATTATCTGAGTTCTCCCTTTAGCTTTCCCTTCACACCCAGCCCGTCTGATCCATGGCAGGATCGTGCACAGCTGGACAAGGGAAGGCTGAGCCTCTCCTGCTGCCATGGGCAGGAGCCCACAGGATTCCTTGGCTCACAGGTGGCCAACACCCCTGGCTGACCACCCCATGGCCACAGACATCCACCACTGCTGGCCAGCCACAGCCTCACCTCACTGAGGCCAAGGAGAACTTCTGCAGGACAAAGAGGATACCAGGTGCTGCAAGGGTGCAACCACGCTCCAAGTTCCACCCTTTCTGCTTTTTCACCTGCATCTTCATGACAGATGGCAGATTGTGACACGACTACAGCATCTCCTGTTTAATTGCAGAACAACTTTCCCTCCTGCCTCCATAAACTCCATCATTGCACAAGCCCTTGGTGGCAGCTGCTGTGAAATCATGGAATAGTAAGAGGTCGTCATTTGTATTTCTCTGAACCTCTGCAGAATTGTATTTCTGGATAAGATTTAAAATAATAAAACTCACCCAATTAACAAGCACGGCCAGACAGTCACAGAGATTAAGAAGAAGAAAAGGAAGTTTCAAGGTGAAAAATTGAATCTGCCTAGATGGATCCAAGAGAGGAGTGTAAGGGTTCTGGAGGGAGAGGTGCTGAATCTGGTGGGAACCTCTATCAGATAGAGCCTGAGAGGCATCATGGGCACAAAGAAAGAAACAGAAAAAAAGAAAGAAAGAAAGAAAGACACCACTATCAGGAAAGGATAGGTGAGAAGGAGAAAGTTCTCTCCAGTTTAGTTTTAGTGCAATAAGCTGAGACAGTTTTCCTCATTTCTTCACGTTCTGTTTTGGTTTAGTTTAATTCCTACCTGCGTTATTTATTCAGGCATTACAAAAAAAGACTTAAGTCCTGGTAGAGGGGCTGATGGGCTTCAAACATTTCATGCTTTCCAATTCAACACAGATGGCCACAAGAAAAGACTGCTGGTGTTGGGGCTTGGCTTCCTCCCCTTGAAATGCTTTTTGCTTAGGATAAACAAGTTGGGAGCCCTGGCAAGGCTCTGGACAGCCAACTGCATCTGCATCAAACTTCAATGCTTCCCATGCCTGGGAAGATTTCACAATTTCTTCTTAATTATGCATGAAATATGATTTCATTTGTAAATTCAAGCCCTGTAAATTTTTTCCCCTTGGCTTTTGCTGTTTACAAGGATCTAGATTTTAATGAGAACACCCTGTGAATCTCACCCTGCATATTCCTGGCAGTAAGCATTTACTCAGGGTGAGAATATCAGATTCCTCAGCTCAGTGCATTTAGCTAAAGGGGACACTGCGTGTCTGCAAGGAGGTTAAATGGTTGGCACTTCTCTTTCCTTAACCTGGGAAGAAAATTTGCAGTTAGTTGCTGTTCAAAGTAATTAAGGCTCTAGGCTGGGACAGGGTGTTCTGTGCTCTTTATTGCAAACCACCCCCTTAGTACATTCGGATTGGCTCCTACTGTTTTTATGGCTAGGTTTATGTTCATGGGGTGCACAAACATAATTTTTTTAACAAGAAAATGCAGCCCAGACTTGTTCAATGCAAACAGTGAGAATTACCTGCTGCAGGTCCATCACTGTCACAGCAGCTGGCCACGTATTCAGTCCAAAAATGTATGTGAAGGCAATGATGTTTTTATAAAAGCAGCAAAAACTTTCAACAAAATACACGATCTCCAAGCTGCCAAATCCGGAGTCCTTCCTCTGTTTTCTGGAGCTGTAAGGTTACTGCACCAGTGAGAACCAGTCTGGGCTGGGTGTAGTGCAGTATTGCCAGGAGAAGCCTTTGGTACCCCCTTGTCTCCATGGGTTGTGCTCAGCAGACCTGAGACCTCGGGAAGGCAGCGTTGGGTTTGATGGGAGATGTCCTGCAGCCAACCCCAAATTTCCTGTGCCTGGCACTCAGGATGCCTCATTACCTGCTCCTGGTGGCACCTCACAGCACACCATTCCTATCATTTTCCCCTCTGTCCTTCAGGGACGGGCGCCGTTCCACCTGTCCCTCCTGGCAGCACGCATCAAAGTGACACATCCTCCAAACACCCGTCTCAGCAGATGCTGCTCAGCCATGGAAATCCCTGCTTTCCTTCAAGTTCTCCAGGTGGCACCTCCACTCCACTCCAGCCTGATTTTCCTCTTCATCTACCACGGGAAAAACAGCTAAATCATCTGCTTGTCTCCCTGTTAAATCTTACAACAGGTACATTATTGGAGTTAAGGAGACCACAGCTCAACATCAGAGGAGGTGTGTTTGTTGGGTAAAACTGGCATGACTTTTAGGGATGCTTGAGGTTATTTTTTTTTTTTCAGTATGTTGCATCATTCCTCACAGCCCAAAGCATCTCTGTGGGTGAGAGGATTTTTTGCTGAAACTCAGGTGTAAATATGCTGTAAATATTTAGCAAAGCGTAGTAAATTGTCTCATTAACATGCTGGCAGAGAGACACAGCCTCTGATTGCTGTCTGAGCAGTTTTCAGAGTGGTTGCAGCCGAGCAGGCAGCAGCATGTTCTGCTGTCTGGATTTTGGGGAAAGGGGGATTTTACCAATGAATGCTACCCCCAGGTTCTTGTGGGCACTGGCACAGAGGTGCCAGCAACATTCCTCCAAATATTGCACATAAGAGATGGGTTGTGCCCCAGCACAACTTTTATTGCTGGTCCCAAGTCACACTGAAGCTGCTGAATAAATCAGACCAAGGGGAAAGAGGAGCTTCAGTGGGTTGAGGTTGGAAGGAAGCAGAAAGCTGCCCATGGGAAAGATCAGTGAGCAGCTCTGCTGCCTGGGATCAATTGGATTGTCAAAGTCACCCTTGACACTGGCAGAGAACAAGCAGCACAGAGGGGTCACAGAAACTCCTTCTTCCCAGAAGATACCAGTGATATTTGGCACGGAGCAATTCTGTGATGCTGAAGCAGCTTGTGAGACAACCCTTGGGGAATCCCAGCTCATTAGTGTAAAAATTAAGACACTTAAATGCTTCGGTATTGAAAAACTAATTACTGCACCAGAAATTTGTTAGATGTAGAAGCATCCATTAAGAACCAGGAACAACCCAAGCTACAACAGGGCTTCAAAAGGTTAAGGAAAGCAAGCCTGAAGAGTTTCCAGTTCTCTGTGGAAGCCTTTGCTTTATGTCCAGGGCCTCCTGCAATAGCAGCATGTGTGGGATGCTGCCCTGGCCGTCCTGCAGGCATCACTGGGGCTCTGGCATCTTTCCTGCCAAGCTGTACGTGTGCCAGGAGCAAACTAATGGATGTAAAATAACTGCCCATTCCCCAAAGGAAAGCCAGCATTTGTCTCCATTCCCAGCAATAAATACACTCAGACGGAGGCAGCTCCGACACAGCTCTCACGTGCAAATGCTGTCCTGCTCGTGCAAACAGCACTGGGGTCACTCTGGAAGGAGCAAGGCCTGTGAAGGTGTTTCACACACCCAGGCAGGATCCTGCCAGGCCCCTCAGTGCTGCCCCAGGCTGGGATGCAGCCAGGATCAGCCCAACAGTGGCTGTCCCTCCGTGTTCTCCACAGCAATCCCTCTTCCATGAGATGTACAGCTGCAGGCTGAACAGCACAGGAGCAAGGGTTCTTCAAGACCAGCCCAAACCAAGACCAAGCAGCAGCTTTGGGGAACCAGTTTCCATGATGGCAAAAGTGATCTCAGTGACATGAGGCCATCAGACCTTAAGAGATGGGCAGCCACAGGCAAACCCTTTTTCGTCAGCCCTGTTTCCCCTCCTCACCTGGGTACACGACTGCCAGAAGTCAGAGTCCTCCAGGTTTAGCCAGCACTGTGGAGTGACAGGAGAAAACCAAAAGCAGGGCCTGCACTCAGTGGATACCAGGAGGTTTTGCAAACTGTATGGTGAAGATTAACTCTTCCAGAGGAACTCTGGACTCTTCTAAGCCAATTCCCTCAAAATGGTTGGGACTGACGATTTTCTGCTGGCTCTGGATATTTTTCTGGAGTAAGGCATGCAAAAGGTTTCAAGAGCTGCCTCTCAGCTCACACAGTCAGGAAACCCTAAGCTTTGCCTTACAGCCACAAAGATTCACATCTTCAGCCATTAATCCCATAAAAGACAGACAGTGGGGTGCAAGCATCACATCCTACAGTTAAAAGTCTCACACAGCATTAGGGTGAAAGCCCATAATTCTTTCCTTCCTCACGGAGTAAGTCTGTGATGCTTAAAAATGCTTTCAAGAGGCTTTAAACCAACTAACAACACAAACAAAACACAAAAAATCTGCTTCACTCAGCCCCTGCCCATGCACCTCAGCACCAGCAAGGACACGGCCTCTCCCAGGCCAGGAGTGCCTGTATCTCCTTTGCACAAAACCACCTTGACAGATTTCAGCTTTAAGCTCTGCCTGGTACATGGCACATCCATCACGTTGCCCTCGTTCCATCTGAGGCACCCTTTCCTCCCTGGTGCCCAAATCCAGCTGACTCCAGTGGGGCTGGGCTGTTGTGCTGCTCCCCTTGAACACCACCATCCATTACAGGGCATGTGGACCTGTCACCACGTCCCATTTGCTTCTCCACACCATATGTTAAACCCAGAGGTTGAGCAGAATCATTTATCTTCTTGTTTTTAACATCAGTCCTTTTTTAATACTGCAGTTAGCCTTTTCCTACCCCAAAGGACACTTGCAAAATGCAGAGGGAGCAATGGCACGGCCCAAAGTCATGGGTTTGGGTCACTGCTGGTGAACCCTGTTTTGGGGATGTTTTTGTGGGTTTTTTGGTTGGTTGATTGGGGTTTCTTAACCTTTGAGAGCATTGCTTCCTGCTCTAAGGCAACACATTTGCAACCATAGTGGCAATATTTGGGAAAAAGGGATATGAACCACACTATACCATTGCATGAGCATGCAATTCAAATCACACTATGAAACAGCCAGCTCCCAACATGAACTTCTAACACATTTCTACATGAAAAAACATTTTCAAAAACACTAAGTTTTTAAAGCCTATCACTTCCTTAATTCATCTATGCCAAGCACACATGATTACATACATAAGAACACTGTTAATTAAGACTGTTTGCTCTGCTTTCCTCAATCCATCCTTTTAATTAAATTAGGATTTTGCTCTTCAGGCAGTGAATGGAGCAGGCTGTCCAGAGAGGCTGTGGATGGCCATTCCTGGAAGCCAGGCTGGATGGGGCTCTGAGCAGCCTGGGTTAGTGGAAGCTGTCCCTGCTCATGGCAAGGACTGGAATGAGACGAGCTTTAAAGGTCCTTTCTGACCCAAACCACTCTGTGATTCTATGAATGGAGTTTTTCTGAGAAACTAAAGGCAAAAAGATGCTTTTTGAGATACACGGAAGCCACAACACTGATCCCTAACCCTTTGTCTAAAAAGACAGGACTTGCCCACACAGCAGGGGAATAGATCACCCTCAGGCCATTCTCTGACACATCATCTTCAGCCCCAGGGCTTTGCTGGCTGGGTCATGCACGCACAGGGATTTCCACACACACCAGTGGATTGGTGTTGGCGCTGGCTGCTGACAGTGCAAGCACACAGGAAGCCCTGACAGACAGACAGACAGACAGACAGACAGACAGACAGACAGACAGACAGACAGACAGACAGCAGAGCCTTCTCTCACAGATTGCTGAGATGCAAATTACTATGGCGAAAGGCCAAAATTTTCTCTTTTCTCCATTGTGAAACCAAGTACACTGTGACACTCCTTACCCCAAAGAAAGAGAGCAAAGAAGTCAGCACTGCCAGGCTTGTGTGGGCTGAGTCTGGGAGTGCAATGTTTCACCAACATCTCCCCTTTCACAGGGATGTGGAAATACAAGACTTGTGTCTCTCATTACCACCCAAGCTTGGAGCATCCACCCCTGTTCTCACCACAACACCCCATTGTCCTCTTTCTTCATGGGATGGGATGCTACAAGACCAAGAAATGTAAGACTTCAAAGTAAGTGAAATTATCACAGGTCACAGCCTCTTAAAAGACACTTCAAAAAGTCAGGTGTTGAAGGAGGTGGTGGAAGACAGGGAGCAGGTCAACTTGACCCAGAGTGCGACAATCTGCCCCAACCCATTTCCTGAGAATCATCCTTCTGGCTTGCTTCCCTCCTTCCTTCTCTTTATACCTGTCACTATAATTTTGTTTTCTTTACATCTTCCATCCTCACACCCCTTGATCTTCGCCCCATATTCTGGCTCTTATTTTGAAATGTGTCCTTCAATATCACAAGGGAAAAGTCCCAAATCAGGGAAACACGGCCAGAATGTACAACTCACAGAGGAAAAACAGTCTAATAACAGGTCATTTCTGAAAGGCTCTGTGGAAAGAGCAGCACACTCCACCTCCAGACCTCTCCAGATTTAGCAGACTGGTAACGAAGGCCACGCTGGTTCCACCAGGATTTGAGAGCCATCCTTTGATCACTGAGCTGTCCCCCCTTTTCTCACTCACGGCAGATGCTGAGACCCAAATCCTTAGCTCCCAGGATTAGTTTCCAGCTTGGTCAGTGCTCTTTCCAGAGCTACAGGCAACAACATGAACAGGGATATAAACTTGGATCGTTTAACCTACATATTCCAGGCATGAAACCTGTGGAGACTGTTTATATCAATGTAATTACTTTCACACGTTGTTAAAGTCAGATTCATTAGCTTAGGTTACAATGACCTATACAACATGCTTAAAACCCATTTATCCTGTTAAAGGGATTTAAAACTCACCTCCTTTCATGAGATGTCAGTGATTCTTGATTTATGGTTTGGTCACGCTTTAAAAGTAAAAGCAATTACCTCTCTTGCTATGGTGAAAGCCCACTGCCTCAAGGTTGCCAGAATTCATCTATAATTGAAGAGCAACAGCTCTGATGTTCAGCTTGACTGACAAAAGCATTGGCTATAGAAATCCTGCCTCGGTGGTGTCAGCATTCCAGGGAGCCCTGGACAAATTCAGCCCAGCTGACAAATTCTGCCAGGAGCCATTGCACCCCAGGATGCATTTGTGCAGGGTGTTTCCTGGCAGTGCCAATACCTTCCATTTATGTATCCTCAGACTTTTGGGAGAAAAAAAAAATTCCCCACCCAATTTCCTCACAAGTGCCAAGATTTTTTGCTTAAATCCTTTTCCTTTGAAGCCTGCATGAACTGGTTTCCAAATTAATTTCTCTGAGCGTTCCTAGAAATGTGATGACTCTCTGATGCACAGTGCCCTCGGGGGTTGCATCATTTCAGGAATCCAGTTGACTTTCGAAACATAGACATAAACAGGGTAAAACAACAACACTGTGACCCAGAAAAGATCCCAGAATCAGTCTCTTTAGGAAAAAATATCAAAATTTACGCATTTGTCCCAAACATGCTGCAAATATGATTGGTGCCCAGGAGGGTGTTGATGGTTTAATGTGGACTCTTGGCTTCAAGCAAATGAAATGTGACCCATTTTGGTTGCTCCTCTGCAATGCTTTGCCCGGGCAAGTAATTTTACAGCAAAACCAGAGTGTTTTGACATTGCTGAGACCTGAAAGTTCCCTGAAAGCATCCTCTTGAAACAAGAATACATACAAAAATTCTAAAAACTTTTCATATGCAACTATATACAAAAAAAAACCCTCACAACATGCCAGAGGAACATGGAAACTATTCCCTCTTTTCTGAGGAGAGCAAGGACTCAAACTGGCAAAATATGAAATATTTTAGTTTAGAAATAATTACATTTCTGTTCATGCTCATTAAATTAGACAAAGTGTCTATCACCTTTCTCCGCATTGCTATTTTTGGCCCCTCCTAGTGAAAAATGGGTCTGACCAACCTCCTACAGAGCTTGAAAGCAGTTTTAGGATGAATCCTTGTCCCTGCATGGGTCCATAACACTCAGTGACCTGGAACTCCCCATTCTCCGACACCACCACTTCTATCCAACACAAACCCCCCTGTCACAGCTCTCATTTGAGCACATTTTAAACTTTCTCAGCCCTTTTCCTTACCTCCAGCCACAGGGGCAGTCCCACACATTAACCCTCCATGAAACGCAGGGTTGGTCCTTTGGCAAGTGGCCACCAAAACTTCCCTGCCACGGCCAGTCAGTGACACAACCACCAAAATGCACAATATTTTACCCATCTTCCCCAACCAGCAATGATGCAGGCATACATCAGGCAGGGTTGTCATCAGGGGCCCCATAAACAGGGGAAATGGATCCAGAATAAAAAAAGTTATAAAAACAAATTGCTTTGTAACTCACCTTCTGTCTCCCCAAATATTCAAATCAGTTCCTCACACGAAGGAAGAACTGCGGCAGCCAGAGCAATGAATGCAGAGCAGGAGAGTGGGACCCCCAGGACGCCTGCAGGGAATTCCTTTGTAAAAAGCATCCAACAGTATTTACTTCTTGGTCACAAACTTCATTCCAGAAGCACGTGGATAAAACCTGCTCTTTAATCATGATTTCCAGAGTTTATAACCCCTTTTTACTCTATACACGTGTTTGTAATATTTACACACTTGATTACTGTGGGGCATTAAGTGATCTTTTAGACTATTATTCATCATCCTTCTTTAGGGCCACAGCCAATACCTTCAGTTTCTCAGATGCTTTTCCTCACACCATGTGCATTTTAAAAAAAATCTTATCTTTGAAAATAGGCCCAAATCATGATAATTAGTTTGGGGTTTTTAATACAACAGTTTCCACTCAACATCCTTTCTTCTCACTCCACAAATATCTTTGTATCAGATCAGCTTTTATGGTAAGCAAAGGACCACAACACCCAGACATTTGTTCTCAAGAACATGAGCCAGTGTCAGCACTAACATCCACATGGGCTTGTTGGCCACCCACATCTACAACTTATCCTGCAGTTCTGCCACTCTCACACTTGGGATTATTTGCCATGTAAGCCATTAGCAAAATAAATTTACTTCTAATACTACAGCCCATTAAGTGACACATAATTCAGTAATGTGTTACAACAGAATTATCTTTAAAACACAAAGATCCCTGTAGGAACAAAACAATAACAATCTTTGATATCGCAATTATTAGAAATCTGCTAAAGTATCTTTGTAGTTAGGTGAAGAAACATAAAATGACTATTTAGAACAGAAATTTCCTGGGAAATAAAAGTTTAAAAAAATAAAATGAAGTCAAAACTTCCAACTAAATGCCTAATTTAATATGTCTGCAATGTGCAAGATAATATACCTATTAGGAAAGTCAAGGGGAGAAAAAAAATATTACATTTTATAACCACAGCCAAATAACAAAGCAACAATTAAAGATCGCTATGGAGATTGCTAGGCAAAGCAGTGACTGACTGCAAAGACAAATTTCGGTTGTATAGTGTGCCTAAGGGGAAAATTCCAGCCCACAGCATTTACACCCAAATTGGGTGTGAAGGGAAAAACAGCCACCTCCATCCACGATGGAGATGGAGATAGGCTCCCTCACCCTGGAGGCAGCCAGAACTCCCAGGCTGCCACCCAGCACAGCCCCAGCTCCACACTCACCTTTCCTTCCAGCTCAACTCGAAGGGATCACATCCCACCCAAAACAGGGCAACAACCGCCCCTCGTCCCTCTGCCCTGGAAAAGCTCCCCAGCCCCTTCCCCCTCAGGGCTCTCCTGCTCTGGGGGCAAGGGAGGGGGATGAGCACTGATCCCCAAAAAGTACAAAGGGTGAGATGAGACAGAGTCATAACCATCTGGTTACTAAATATTATAGGGTTTTTATTACACATTCTGCTGACACATAAAAAAATTGGGGAAATAGATAAAGGAAGAAATTGGAATAGAGAGAGAGTCTCAGATTTCCTGAGTTTAAAGCATTGAGTACACTTCCTCCAAAGAAAGTAAAAGGCTGCAACCAGGGCGCTGATATAAAACCCACCAGGTGATAAACCTCAGCAGCAAAAGCAGCTATTGTGACAAAGGGTACAGGACAGGAGGGTTCCCCCACTGGAACACAGATTCAAAAGGTGGCCTGAGCCCTCTGAGCATCCTCTGTGCATTTACAGGAGGCTTGCACTGATGTAACAGACACAGGACAGTGATGGAATAAATACCACAGTTGCAAATTAAATAGTGATTTTGTCCAGTTGGGTGCAAGAGCACATCACACAAGTGGGATGATGACTGGAGAGTTAGAAGTTGCTCAGAAAGGAAAGGGGGGGAAAGTGTTTCTGCATTTAAAGCTCAGAACGTGATCACTTGTAGTTTTTCATCACTGGAAAAGAAATGCATCTTGTCAAAGACAGGACACATGGCCAAACCATGGCATGGATGAGGATTTCCTTCAAAATATCACAGCCTTTCAAAGCCCAAGGATGTGACAGACAATGCAAAAAGGGAATAAGGTGGGGAAAATACAGGTGGGTTGCCCAACACTTGCCACTGACGAGGGGTTTATGGTATGGGGCGCCAGGGAGGGCACCTGGTGCTCCTGGAATGAAATTAGGGAAGGGAGTGACCCCAATCTATCAGAAGTTGGACACTGGACTCCAGCAAAGCCACATGAAGAGTGACTGATCTTAGACAAGTGAGCACAAAGTCCCCCCAAAGCAGAGGGAGACACAAGAAGGGATCAAGAGAAGTGGGCAAAAACATGAATTCTTTGTAAACCCAGACTTGAGTAAGAAATTGTACAAAAAGCAGAAGCAACATCAGAGTTTACTAACAATTAGATAAGCACAGGCAATATACAAGCAATGCACAGAATGACCCAGACAGATCAAATTAGCAGCTAATACACCCACTATGACTGTTTCTATTACTGTAGGAAGGAAATTGTTTATCTCTTCATAAAGATCTTGATCTGTTTGCATTCATTCCTCCCTCCCAACTAATTTATGTTGCTGATTCTAGCAAAGAGAACACATTATAAACTTCAAAACTATACATTACAAAACCTGAGAGGAAAGGAAAATAATTTCTCAGGTTCAACAGCAACAGAATGAAAACACCAGATCCCAAACATATTAGGCTGAAGCTGTAGAGAAAAAGACTGGCATCACACAGTTCTAACTCTCTTTAACAACAGGAATATATTTAACTTCTTACAAGATTTAGGGTTAGTGACTCTCTAGGGGTTTTTTTGCTTTTACAAAACATGTTCTGCATCTCTCTGTGCGTTGGTGAAGCAGACAGGAACTATACAATTTCATGAGGTACCTTACACAGAAAGCAGGATACAAAGACAACAGGAAAACACTGAAATTCCTCAAAAAATGCCCCATCTGGGAATAGCTTTCTATTTTATGTTTATCCACTGCTTTTCCCAAACATTACTCTTAGCACGAAGATTTCCCTCTTTGCAAGGCAGTGTCAATGCGACTTAACAAAGACAGCACAATAAGCAGCAGTGTCTGTACAGAGTTCTTCCCCGTGAGAGAAACACCAGTGGACACCTCAGAGGTCCTTGCCTTCATCCCCTGATGTTCTCAGCTCCCTTGGAACAGAGCCAGCACTCAGCATCTTGCTGATGAAGAAGTCGTAGAACCAGAGGGGGAAGCAGCAGAAGATGCAGAGGGGGACGTAGGCCCCCTTGCCAGGGGTGTAAAGGCCCTGGGGTCTCCTGGCCAGCAGAGCATGCAGGACAGCCCCCAGCACAGGGGACAGGTCGGGGGCACAGTGGGAGGGCAGGTGGAGGAGGTAATTCCTCAGCCCCAGGAGATATTCCTCTCCGTAGGCCTGCCTGGTGTCCGCCGGGAGGTTCTCCATCAGCTCCTTCTCTTGTTGGTCCCACTGCTCAGCCGTGCCTTCAATACCTGCAACAGCACAGGATATCGAGTGGGTTTGGGGCTGGATTTAAAAAAAGTAAATCTGTAATTAATAGTCAGAGTTGATCTAAGCTGGGACAGTGAAGAACAAACACCACAGCTGGTTAGCAGCCAGCGCTTTTAGCTGGAAGGGGAGGAAAAGCGCGAGTACTTTGTGCTACACAAAAAGCACAAAGTTCATGCCCCATTTGGCTCCACTGCTCTACCTAAAAATGTCCTTTCACAGCCAAACCGGCATTTTTTCTTTCTCCCTCGTTCCCACTTTGCCATTCTGTCCCGATTCATTTGGTGGATGTTTCCAATCAGTCTTTATTATAAACAACTGAGGACAGACAGGCAAACCAGGATAAACAGGATTCACTTGGGATGGCCAAGTGCTAAGCTGCCCTTTCACGAGAGACATTGGTATTTCAATAACTAGTTTCCTGAAGGATTAGCCCTCTATTAGGACAGATTTAGAACCGTAATTCAATCTATTTGTCCACCCCATCTGCATAATGCAGGAATGAAAGCAGGGGCTTCCCCGATGGAATTATTGCCTAACTACCAAAAATTAGGCATGGCAAATAAAGAAAAATCTTTAAATAAATATTTAAATCTCAAATCCCAGGACTCAGTTTTACCCATAAACCTGAGAACAGCTAAGCAGGGCCCTGAAGGTGAAGCCTCAGGCAGCTTCCACTGACCATGCAAAGCTGTCAGAGCCCAGAGCCTCACAGGGCCCCTTCCCGGAGGGGAAGCATTTGGGGAAGTCTTTTCGTTTTATGAAAAAGACCAATTTGATTTACACCAACATAAAAAAATGCTCTGGGCAGGTATGGGGTCAGTGAGGGCATGTGCAGCAGGATATGAGCCTGGAACCTGGACAGGCTCTGCAAAAAGTGCTCAGTTGAAGGAGGAGGGGAATTTGGAACAGAAAGCAGCAGGAGCACACGGGGAAGGAGTGGAGAGGAAAGATCAGAGGATATTGACAGCAAGCAAGCAGGATGACAGGTATTGCTGCAGATACTGCCATGCAAGACAGAGCAGCTCAATAAAGAGCTCTGATATTGAGGAAGGGAGGAGTGACGGGGGACCTGAAGCTCCCAGGCAGGACAAGCGAGCCATAACACTGGAATTGGCCACGCAGGGCTGCTCTGTTTGTCAGCTCCAACAAAGCTGGAGCAAAGGGAAGGCACCAGCTGCCTGAGTGCTGCCCTGTCTCAAAGCAAAGACAGCTCTGCCCAGGAGAGGGGAGGCAGGCAGAGTGCAGAGCTGGAGGGAACATCTCTCACAAAAGACACCGAACTTCATTTCCATAACCCACATAAAGAATGGGGGAAAACTCCGACCCCTGAGAATCACTCAGGGCTCTGTTTGAGACTGCTGAGCTACAGGGAAAGAGGAGAGGCACAAAGAACAACACGAAATGTCAAACACCAACCTGTTCTGAAGCCTGACGGATGAATTGCCATGACTTTAATGCCCCATTTGGAAAGCTCTTGCCTCATTACTCCAGAAAACATGGACAGAGCTGCTTTGGATGCCCCGTATGCAGCATATCTCGGTAGTGGAATGCCTCCTGCAGGAGCAATAGAAACCTGATAAACCTCGACAGCAGCTCGTCCCAGCCTTTATTTTCATGATTTAGAAGTGAGATTATAGCACAACCAAAATTATGCCTCTCTCACTGAGGTTAAAGATGAGTCAGTGAGGGAATCATTTCTTCCTAGAGGTTAAAAAAGAGTGAAAGTTGTAAATTAGCAGCTGCTTACAGCAGTTACGCTCAGTAACACCTGGTAAAACACCTTGTAGGGCAGAAAAAATAAACTGGACTGGATTAAAGGGTAAAAACTGCTGAAAGTTATGACTGTTGATTTGAGAAACACAGAATGTTTTAGTTCATATAAATAGTGAAGCAGTAGCTTTATACTCATGTTTTTGTCACTGTAACACAAATTTCAAGCCCCTACAATAAACCACAGTTAGAACAGAGCAAATAATCTCAATTCTAACAACTCTATAAAGCCAACTTTCTTTCCTGTTCTTTCCAGAAAGGCCAAACAAAATAATACAAGAATGGGGAAAACCTCTGGGGACAAACTAAAGCTGGAATCACACCCCATGAGTGACTGGACTCCCTGAGACCCAGCATAGAAGCAGATCCCCTGCCTATAATTATCTCTCTTCTTTTTCAATCCCAGAAACATTTGTTCAGATGGGAAAGCCAAGAGAACACCCAGTACATTTACAAAAACAAGCTCTCAGAAAAATGCAGAGATTTCCTCTGTCCCAAAATCTGGCAGATTGTCACTCCTTCAGGGCTAGAAAAATACAAACGTGCTTTGATTTGAGCATCTTCTTCTTCAGCTCTCCCACTCCCTCCACAAGGTTGGTGCTGTCACCACACAGGTTTAAGATCATCACAGCCACCACAGGCTGTGCTGGGAGCAGGGAACAGAATGGACAATCCTTTTCTTGAGGCACATCCCTCCTTCTCCTGCCTGCACGGGCAGTTGGGCACATCCTGCCTCTGCTCCTACATGCTACACATTCACCTCGATGTGCTTGAGTATTTTAAAGGAAAATATCTCAGGTACAGGGGAATTTTCAGGTAAGCCCCTGGTGCTATTGGGTATTGTACTGGGATGACCAAAGTATCACAGGAGTTGTTTACACAGAGCCATTCCCTTGGAGAAGTCGGGCTAATTATATGTTAATTATTCTTCTGTATGCATCTGAATAAGCTGAGCTGGTTTGAGCCAATTGAATCACATACTTTTCCCTGAGGTCAGGCTAACCTGAGCCCAGTTAAATGAGCCCTACGCAGACAGGAATAGATTCAGCACAACGATACCTCACTGACTTCTCCACTAATGTTTTACCAAAGGACCCCCAGACCCTGTGTTAAGAGGAAACTCTTCACCAAAGCCAGCCTGTGTGCAACAACATCTCTGCAGACAGAGTTTAAGCAGGGTCACCATCAGCTCCTGTAAGGGCAAACTGCTCAGCACAGGGATAAATGCATTTATCCTTTCAAGGCAGTTCAGGGATTCTCACAGGAATTAAGACATCTGCCCCAAAACACCCACAGTGAGAGCTTCACTTGGGTGCACAGAGCTCTGGCCTCAGGGCAGCAGCAGAAAGGTTCTTCTGATAATTCAGTCCTGATTTCTCAGAGTGTCAGCAATAAACCATGAGCACAGACATGCAAATACAGAGCAGATCTGGGATTATAAAGAGGAAACAATGCCAGAGCCAGACTGCAGCCACATCCTCAGCATAAGGGCAGCACCAGGTAACACCTTCACAAGTCACCCCATCAATGCAGCAGGATTCAGGGGGACTCCAGCTGTGCAGAAGGGCAAAGAAAAACGTGGGGAGCACATGACCCAGCAAATCCCTACAAGATCTTACTCCACAATACTTTCCAGCAGCATGACCTCCTGCCTCTAGCAGGTCTCATTTTCAAAGGAGCATTCTTGCTCCTCAGCTGTTGGCTACCAGATACTGCATTACTGTGTTACATTAGTTCCTACATCTGAGCACCTCAGCTGTCCTCCTAGAATAGAAGGTCACGTTATAAAGACATGCATACATATGTGTATTAAGCAAAATTTACAGGAAAAGAAATGAAAAGCATATTAACTTTTTAAAAGGTTCTGGATTTTTCTCCATGGAAAAACACCACTTCGCTAATAAGTTAGGGCTAAGTATTTCCAAGATGTACAAAATATTTTTAAATAAATATGGACACACAGCTCCCAAGTTATCAGCAGGTATCACAAACTGAGGTGGTCACAGGCTTCTGCCTGAACATGTTATAGAAATACCTGTGAGGTACCACCCATCTTTATGGAAGCTCAAAGGTTATCACTCATGGCATCTAGAACACCAGATCTGAATTCTACTGGGTTTTTTCTCACAGCATATTTTTAGCCACATTAAACTCTTCTTTAAAGGCTGTTTTGTGGGAGTAGTGTCCCAAACTAAAGAAAAACCTGGATTTAGGACCTTAACATTTATTCCCTGGGTGCATTGACAACCCAGACTAATCGACATCTTCCCTGGCATTTGCTCCAGGACTTTATTTGGTGTTTTCTCTCAGCTCACCTGCCATGCTGGACATGTTCACCAGCCTCCCCTGCGATTTCCGCAGCAATGGCAAGAAGGTCTTGGACACCTCCACAGCCCCAAAGAAATTCACCTCCATGCAGTGCCTGTAGGTGCTCATGGGGAGCAGCTCCCCATCGGCAGGGAAGCCCAGGATTCCTGCGTTGTTCACGACACCCCAGAGCCCTGGGAAGAGGAGAAAGCACAAGGCTGCAACACACCAGGAAAACGACTCCGTAAGGATCACACCAGTGAGCTGGATGGTGACTCCAGACCAAAACAGAGATGATCTGCAGCTGCAGATGCACATTCCCCACTCCTTGACCTGTGATTACCATCTTCCCATATCCCAGAAAACAGGACTCGGATGGAAATACCCTGACTGCCCAGGACTTTACCCTGGAAATGCCCTACGCACCTAAGCCATGGTGCAGCCAACAGTGAAGAGATGCGCCTGCCAAGCTGCTACATCAGGATTTCCATTGTAAAGGGGGGAGAAAAAAAGGTGTACCTGCATTTTGCACCTTCTCTGAGACTGTCAGATAGGCCTCCTTGACCTGAGTGGTGTTGGTGATATCCAGCTGCAGGACAGAGAGTCTCTGGGAACAGGAGCGCCGCAGCTCCTCAGCTCCAGGGCCATCCTGGTTCAAAACCCCAGCAAACACAACAAAACCCAAGCTGTCCAGGTATTTAGCCAGGGCATGTCCAATCCCAGTGTCGCTTCCTGAAAGTATCAAAAAAAATCACGGAAAGTAGGTCTGTCCTATGCCATCAGTAAAAAAAAAATAATAAAATGCACACACTGGAAAGCCACACAAGTATAAACAAAAATACAATGGCAAAGTCCCTGAAATACATATGTCAGTGTAAAGAAAGGTTCAGATCTGAAGTTTGAGGAGCTGGACCTTTAAATGTTCCTCAAAGACTGACAGGCCATGCTCTCCTGACTCAGAGCTGGTGGAATCAGCTCACACTGTGCCACTGACAGATGCTCTGACTTTATACATAGAGAAGAAATAAAGCCCTACTTTGGTTTTATACAAATATTCAGACTGGAACCTGATAACAAAAGTATCTAAGAGAAAAAAAACAAACAGCAAAGAAACCGACACTACTGTTTTAATTTGAAATCTCCAAAGGGCAAAGCAATTACAGAGCTTTCAAATTCAAATTCTTGGATTCTATTTCTTCATTCCAAGAAGTAGCATTATTTAATTCACACATCCACCACACAGATCCCTCAGATAAGCACTTTTATTACAGACTGTAACCAAGCCAAAACTAAGCAACTGTTGCTTTACCTGCAAAGCATTCCAATGCTTTCGGAACCTAAGAAAGCTTCCAGATGACATTTTTGTGCTAAGTCAGCTATTGAATTCATGGAAATTTGCATCAGAATTTCTCTTATCCTCTCCATCCTCTTCCAAACTTATTCCCAAACTTTGTCTGTATAAAGCAATAACCTAGCAGCTGCAGGAAGCACTGTTGGAGCAAACAAACAATGGTCTGTGGGATCACTATTCTGTGTAGTCCTTCCCATCAGGTACCAATGAAGGATATTCAACAAATAATTTGATTCACCAGTCTCTCCCTGTGACTGAGTATTTTGCTGCTGCTACAGAATAAAAGACAGAATGGTTTGGGTTGGGAAGGACCCAAAAGATCATCCCATTCCAAGCCCCTGCCATGGGCAGGGACACCTTCCACCATCCCAAGTTGCTCCAAGCCCCATCCAACCTGGCCTTGGGCACTTTCAGGGATCTAGGGGCAGCCACAGCTTCTCTGGGCAATCTGTGCCAGGGCCTCCCCACCCTTACAGGGAAGAATTCCTTCCTAATATCTGATCCAAACCTGCTGTCTTTTAGTTTGAAACCATTCCCCCTTGTCCTGTCACTACATGCCCTTCCCAAAAGTCCTTCTCCAGCTCTCTCAGAGCCTCTCTGTGCACTGGAAGGGGCTCTAAGGCCCCTCCCCAGGGTCATCCCAGCTCTCTACATCTGTATTCAGAGGAGAGGTGTTCAAGTCCTCTGATCATTTTTGTAGCCTTCTCTGGACTCACTTCAGCAGGTCCATGTCAGAATCTGCCCCCTCCCCTGCTGCCCACAGGGGAAAAACCCCTCTCCTGGTTTTGGAAGGAGACCAGGACACAGCTGGATGTCTGGTCACATCCAGCTTCTCATCAACCAACACCCCCAAGTATTATCAATTAATTTTAAGTGCTTTCTCTCCATTTTGTAAATTCTAGTTTCCATTTCCGACAGTGGAACTTGCTCCATAAGGAAAGAGACACATCACTCGTGTCTCCACCAAACCTCCAGTGAAGCAACACAGGTAGCGACAGGGAAGGAGTTTGTAGGGGCTGTGCTTCAGGAGCTTTGCAGAGCACAAGATTAGGAGGAAAATTGGGTGTTTAATAAATTAATACAGTTTTTACATTGCAATCAGCCTGTTCCACAATACTGCACCAGATCCTCCATTGTAACTACAGCAGAGAAAGCTCCTGGATGCTGCCGTGCACTGGGATCCAGGATCTCCTGCAACAACAACTTACTACATCAGTGTTCACTTTCCAGACCCTGGAAATTTGAATGTGAGACAAAGGACTGGAACTCCTGCCAGATATTTCACTATTTTCTTGTTTGTGAAAGAGCTGCAATATTCCCTACTTAACCCTACTATAAACTTCTGAGGGTTAGTCTGTGACTTTGGCACACCAAGAAAGATACCAGAGTTATTTACAGGTCTGCTCCTACACTTAAAATACGTAGTCAATAGAATTTGACTGCCAAAGAGACTCATCATAATCCTGTTAGATCCTCTTTTCTGGATTCTGTCTTTTAACTGGGTCTTTAGTCCTGAAAGGTGAAAAATATTAATTCCAGGTGGCTTGAAGAAAACACGTACTAAATGTCTGGATCAATCAGTGCATCTTGAACAAGTAGAAAAGAATTACTCATGCTCTACTTAATTCCTAGGAAGAAAAAAATCAGCTTTTTGGCATTTTTGAAGTCTACAGTTTGCTGAAGGTGCACCAGAGCACTACAATATCACATTAAGCTTCACCAGTCCTGACCTGACAGAACAAATCTGCATTCTTTGAATTCCCTAAAGAGACATGAAGAAGCCTGCAAATATCCCAGACATGAAGGATTTCCAAGTTTGGGGGTGGGCTCACTTTTCCTTCTTTTTCTTTTAGTGAAAAACCCCACTTTTAGGTCAAATCCTTCCTCTTTTATCGTTCCCAGCAAGTACACAGCCACAGCTATGTATTACCTAAGTTTTATGTTGCAGCTTTAACTTGAAAATGGGCAGAATGCAATGCAACATGAACTTGGGATGGGCACAGCAATTCCAAGAAAGCAATAAAAGTTGTTTTCACTGTTGCCTGATGCTGGGTTTGTCCTGGCTTTTTTATTCCAAAACAAATATGATTTGAGTTTCAGACCTGTTATTGAAGTCCAGAGAAGCTTTACTGTTCCAATTCCTAGAATTCAAAGACTCTCCATAGGGGAAAAAAAAAAAAAAAGATAATTCCCTCCCAATCACACACTTGCTTCTACGCCAAAAATAATTTGTGGGTTATGAGAAGATTATTTTAAGGAAAGCAGTCACTACCGACTGTGACTGACCCATTACTGAGAATTTACAATTAATTCCTGCTGAATATGCACCAAATCACTCCCCTCAAGAATGGAAAGATTAAATTAACTGGAGAAATTCATCCCACTGCACACAGACTAACCAGGGACAGAATTTTACAACTCCTGTTACTTCGGATCTTGGCAGTAATTTAATTTTTAGGGAAAGTGGCTATTGCATTTACCACTAAAATGTCTGCATGCCAGGAGCAGAAGTTTAAGGATAAACAGAAGTTTAAGGATATTGGAGCTCCTGCTCCCAGCAAGAGGATCTACAGCAGAGTTTCAGCAGTGGCTTTGAGCCTGCTCACAAGCCCACAGTTTTCCATGTAAAAATCCATTTTGATCACTGGGCACAGGTTTTTTTCCCTTATCCTGGCACTCCAGTGAGCTGCTGGCTTAAATGAATAATGCAGAGCAGCCCTGGTACCAGGAGCATCCAAAGAGGACCAGAACAACGTGTGACAGAGCCCAGGGACAGCAGCAGAGTCTGCTCCAGCCTCTGGCCAAAGGCTCACAAGGAATCCGTGGCAGCTGCTCAGGACACAGCCACATTCCTCAGCCCTGTGCGGCTGAAAGGCAGAGGGAAAAAGAACAAAATAATTAAGATCACTGCTTTCCACGAAGTGCCTGCCTGAGGTCTTGTCGAAACTGGAAAAAGTGACACCAAAACTTACTTAGAGGCACCTTGCACCTGCAATTGCACAGGGACACATATCCTGTAGTTGGTATGGAAGAATACCACAATCAGAACAATTTAACCAAAATACACGTTGAGTAAAACTTCTGTTTCAGTTGATGGAGGGTTTGATGGATTGCATAGGATTCCAATAAAGACAAAGAAGAGCCTCCTCAAATTAATCAGCTGTCAGAGATGTCCAAACTTGCATTTCTGCAGGACAGTTACAGCACAGGTACAAGGAAAGCACATTCCCTGACTGGACTATACCCGAATGTTCCCAACTCCCTTAAATTGTTCTAGTTCAGACTCCAGAGCAGATAAGCTCCCAGAGAGTGCTTTTTCCTGAAGATTTGCAATCTTACAAAGTGCAAGGAGATGCTTAGGTGCAAGCACATCCCCTGAGGCTGCTGGGGTGGGAAAGGATTGCTCCCTATCCCCCACACCAATATCCATCTTTATCTGACACACCTGCAGGGAGAAACCCAGCTGGCAAATAAACTGCAAGAGGAGAACTTGCTGCTGTTCTTGTCCTCTCTCAACTTTTATACTTAATCCCTGGATTAAAGCTTGCTAGGCTAACCTAAATTATTTCCAGGTGTCCCTATAAAACAAAATGAAATTTTGCTAGAAATTGCTATATAAACCAAAGCAGCTTAATTCAGCATTCCAGAGGGAGAAAAACTGCAGAAAATAAAACAAAACCCAGCAAATTAAGAGTGCAGGAAGCAGTAGGCAGACACTCCAGTTTAAAGGTTTGATTAACACAAATAAGCAACATCTAAATAAACAACACCTAAAGTTTTAGAGGAAACAGGAGAAAAGCCATAAAACTACAAAAATGCCATCCCTGCAAAATAAAAGTGGGGATCAGAGTGGTAACAGAGACTGAATTAATTAGCTCTGAACTTTCCCTGCTAGTGAAGGGAATTGCTCCCTCCTAAATGATTTCACAGAGGGTTTCAAAGAGATGGCACCAAACCAGCGTCTTGAAATATGTGCACGACAGACACAGAGCGCCCTATGTGCACACACACCCCCGAACGACAACCGTACACCCATAGCCAGCGCCATTAATTCGAGTAAACAAAAGTAATGTATGAATTTAGTGTTCTGAGGGCTCCCGGGGATTATTGTCCCTCCGAAAAAAAATTAGACCATCATAAGTATTCTTATGCTTCTTGCACCGGTTAATTTCACAAGTACGTCTGAAAAGCTACTTGTAAAGATTAAATGGGACACTAAAAAATAATAGCATCTATTAAGATGCTTTTCTACTTAATTTCAGAGCAATTATTTACCTGGGGAAGAAGAAAAAAAAAAAAAAAGCTCTGCCGAAGCAAACAAAACGAGCAGGAAAAGAAAGGATAAAAGGAACTCTTGTAAGCACGACAAGAAGTTTTTCCCAGTTGCGAGGAAAGGTTTTGCGGGTTCCTGCGCCTTACCTGTGATGAGCACGGCTCTGTCGCGCACGGGCAGCAGGTCCCGGTGCCCCGGGCACACGGAGCAGAGCAGGCACACGGCCACGAAGACCCCCAGCCCCCCGCCAGCCCCCAGCGCGCCCACACACAGCCCGGCGGGCAGCAGGCTCCAGAGCAGCGCCTTGGCCGTGCCCAGGGGGCTCCTCTGGGCCGTGCAGAGCAGGGTGACCCCCAACAGGGTGGTGACACCCGCGCAGAGCCACCCCAGGGCGCCGCCGGCCGCGGCATCCATCGGCACCCGCAGCCCTCCGCCGGCCGGGTGCGGGCAGGTAGGGCTAAGGGCGGTGTGTGTTATATAGGAGCAGGGGGTGGGGCAGAGAAAGGGGACTCTCTTCGAGGGTTTGACATAATCTCGCTCACCCCTGGCATCAGCCAGGAGCAGGAGTCCTCCTTTTCCCTTACCTTTCGTTCCTTCTGCCTGACAGCTCCACCTTCTGAACGATGCGCGGGCTGGATAATGATTGACAGCGCTGGGAATGGACAGGATGCAGCAGGCACTGGCTCCAGGAAAAGATTAACTGCTTATTTATTTATTTTTTTTTTTATACCCTTAAAGTACGCTTTCCTAGACAGTGAGAAAAGGAACAGTTTCCTTTATGAGAAATAGTTGGGCTTTCCTGCTTAAAAAACTTAGGGTGTAGTTTCAGTGGAACTGGTTTTTGATGGGCAGTGACAAAAATGAGTCAAGTCAGGGTTATTTAATCCCTGGAGCACAAACTGTCTTGGGCTTTATCACATATGGATAACCCTCCTCTTTCAACAAAAAAACACCCCAAATTGCCTTCTCTGCTTTAGTGCCCACCTTTGCCTATTTACCTACTCCACATTCAGCAAATACCTACAGTAAATTGCCATTCAGGGGGTGCTGGGAGGATGGGAACCGGTGATTGCTGGTTTGCCATGAGGAGCACTTTGTCAGGTGAACACAGGTAGCACACCTGAGATCCAGGCTTCAGCTGACCTCCAGTGATGACATCCACCTCGGTTTTGGCAGGAATCACTGGCTTGCAGCCACAGCAAGTTGTGTCGGGGGGGGGGAAAGTAATCAATTAGATACATTAAAGAGATTTAATACCTACTGTGCTGTGTTCTGAAAGTTATTCAAGCAATTAAAAAAAGAAAATTAAGAGTCAGCCAGCTAAAGGGATTGAGATACAAATTAGCCATGCATATTTAACCCTGTTTAAAAATCCCTGGTGACCAATTTGAGAGACAAGCCTACATTTCCACAGACCCAGCTAACACGATGTAGCTGGTTTTCCAAGACAACGTGGTGCTGATCTATCTGATTTCAGACACGAAAAATTGAAGCACATGGTGCAAACCTGACATGAAACAGAGCACATTCCCACTCCATTATGCCTGTCTGGTTTTAAGGGATTACAAATCTGTTGAATATACACTTTTCCAGCCAGTGAAAATGTTTACATACCTCGGCAGGTGGTTTACACCAGAGATGAAGTCACTTTCTTAAAGGAACATCACCCTCAAGGTCTGCTTATCCTTGTGAACACTCATCCATCCATCCTCACACCAGTGCGCAAAAGGAAAAAATATTTTCATTTCTCTTTGCCATTTGCTGCTTCTCCTTTTGTTAGCATGCTGCTCTTGAGGTCAGCTACACCTTGTTGTCCATTAAGGCATCTTCTTAAATATTTTCCTGGGGAATTTTGCTCTCCCCATCACTGGTCTTTGTCACACGATTTAGGTGATGACAAACGTGGTGGCATTTAGAGCATGAGCTCTCACCCTTGAGGGCACGGGGAGATGGAGCTTTCCCACGGAGGGATGAGGGGCAGAAGTGATCACCTCCAGCCTGGGGTTTGCCCTGGCTCCCCTCAGCCTGCGGGGATGAGGCAGAGGTGGGCAAGGAGCCACGCTGGGGTGGCCACCGTGCCTGGTCCCTGCAGGGCAAGCTCCATGAGATTTCCCCTCTGCTCCATTCTCCCCTAACCACTGAAATACGTTGTGCTCATGCACAGCCCCTCCCTCAGACACAGCTGGCAGGGTGGGGGGTATTTGGAAAGCTGGGGGTGCCACGTGCATTCCTCGTACACCCACCCGCCGTGGTGCACAGACACAACTCCTGTCTGCACCCACACCCCTGGAGAACAGCCGAGGGGACTGGCTCTGTCCCAATCAATGCTCAGTTTATCATCTTGATATAAAATACAGCCACTGAAGGCTTCCTTTAATGAGATGTTGACAGTCGTTGTAGGACACAAGAAAAAGATGAGAGACTCCATATATTTCAGAAGGCAAAGAGCATAGAAAAAAGGCTTTATTGTCTAATTCTTACTACTTTTTATAAGGTGTTCTGATACAGACTTAACATGATTGGTGAATAGGAACGACACCTCTCTAATCCCATTGGATAAACTAGAAAAACAGCTAAAATGTTTGCTTTGTCTTTGAAAACTAGAAAGGCAAAACACCACCTGGAGAAAGATTGTTTTGAGAAAGGATAGTTGCTTGCCAAGATTGTTTTGAGAAGTTTCTTGAGAAATTTTCCCTTGGAAAAAAGGTTAGCAGCTGCTAGCAGGCTACAATCTCTCAGACTCAGAAATATCAGGCCCACAGTTGACCATGTGTTCGCCCTGGTGGGTGAAAAAAAATTCCACATAAATGCGTAGATCATGCACACCAAAAAGGAGGTTATGATCTAAAACTGGCTGAAAAACGCTAGCATGGAGTACCCACTTCACAAAGCCTCTGCACTTTCTCTGACAACAGCAATGACAGATTGCTACTTGAGGATTTTTCAGCACAATTTTGCCACAAGATAAGTTTTATCATCCTGTGCCAGCTACTCATCTTGAAAAAACACCTACTTTTCTCTTCACCCCTTTGAGGTGTCTCCAGCTGTAAAAGTGTATGGTAACCCAGGATTGCAATTGAGTTTGCATTATTTCCTATTTCTCTATGCCATGCTTACTCATGCTATGAATACACACCCTTATCTCACCTTCTTACAGTTTCCTGAAAAAAGGAAGGCTCCTCCAAATTGGCAGGATTTTGCATCACCATGACATCTCTGTCACGAGAATGGATTTAAGTTAATTGGTTTGGGGCTAAGCTCACCCTACCCTTGCCAGGACAGTTCTTTCTTCCAAGAGAAGAGGGATGGCTTTTCAGAGCCACCTCACAATAACTCAGTGCCCTGTCCCTTCATACCATGGCAAGCTGCAGAGCCTGTGCTGAAGTCTGGACCCTGATTCCAGAGTCAGTCCATGCCACTGGCAAACAGCAGCAGAGAAATGATCCTGAGCATCCTCCTGGAAGCTGTGCCACTGCTGGCCCTCATTGAGCATTTTGGTCCCTGTGCCTGTTCCTGATGTTTCTCCTGGGGACTCTGCAGATCTCACATGTGCCATGTACCATCTAAATCTCTCCATGATAAGAGGTGACTCTGGAAAATCAATTATTCAATGGCAAAAGAAGATGGCTTTCCTGGAGAGCAATCACTCCGTGGTAATCAGCAACGTGAACAGCCAGCCTCTAAAAATTCAGCTTGTCTTCCTTCAACTCCTACAGCCACAGCACCTTTCACCTGCTGTAGTATCCCTGCAGAACACTGTCCCCAGGAAAAAGCAAGGACACCCCTGTGAGGGACTTTTATCACAGACATCAAATTGTTGACTCCACACTCCCATTCAGGAGGCTAAATCATTCACTTCCTTCATCCCCTTTTCTTGAAGCTTTTGTCCTGTCATGCTGTGCTGGCTCTGTGTTTTTCAGCATGCTGGATGCAGCCTGTGCTTTTGATTGCTGTTCTTAACACCAAAAAAAGGGCAGAAGAAAGGTTCAGGTTCCCCAGTTCCTTTGAAATGTGGCAAAGCTGAGCCTGGTCACAACTTCTTTGAAATACACCACCAAGCTCCTCTTTGGCTCTGCCTTGGCAATGAGCTCTCTTCTGTCTTTGCTTTTCATGGCTCCCTTTTGAGTTCAGTGATTTTTCTGATGTTAATAATTCTTTTAAGTCTCTGTGACTTTCCATCATAGTAGAAGCTTCCAGTTCAACCACGAGGTTTTCAGGCATGTCTCTGTTACCTCATCCTGCATTGTTTTTCAATTCTTTGGCCACTTTTCCCATGGGCTTTCTTTGCACTTTCCAATAATTTACTAGTCAGTATTTTTTCCTTTCAGCATTTTCCCTCCAGCCAGAAGTACTACGTGTCATATCCAATAGCTGCTGTCCCAGCTGGATACAAGTGATATTCTTCTGTCCCAAGTGGAACATCAATTACACTGTCTAGAAGCATGAAGCACTTTTTCTACACATCCAACCTCTGTTTCGGCTCTCTCTGCTAGTCACAGAATTGTTTTTCATTTCAGGTTATAATTTCCCACAGAACTCTTCAATTTACTATTTTGTCATTTTGCCTGCTGATTCAGGCTTTTTCAGCTGTGGCTCCTGAGAGCTCCTGTTCCCTACACCTCTTGTTCTTTTGTGGCTTGGGTCAGGGCTCTGCATTTCAGGTTCTGTAGGGAGGTTCTGGTATACAGACATTCATTTGCTTTTCTTGAAAATAATTTCAGCATAAAACAGGTTGGAATCTGTTTCAACAAATGAGTCATTAAGCAAGACAGAAACAATATTCTCGTGGCTAAGTACATATAGGAGCAGGAAAAAAAAAAAAAAGAAATTACTTAGTTTTATTGCTGCAGCTTCTGAGAGAACAAAAACACCTTCATACGTTTGGATTTTGGTGGACTTAATGGCTACGTGAACACTTGTCAGGCTGTCAGTCCTGGATGCAGAAACTGTTGAACTTCCATAAACAAAATTCATTTGGGAAAACAGATTTACCTCTTATAAATTCTGTAGAGCTCTTGTACAAAGGTTGAGATAATCCTTTTCTTTCAGCCTGTTCTCTCTTCATGCACTCAACTTGAAGCATGTGAATTGTCCCAGTAAAGGCAACAAGACCATCACTCTGCCTAAAGCTAGAAATGCAGCCAAGTACCTTTGTGAATTAAGATCTCTGAACTCAAAGGCATGAACTGAATTAAAGCAAAAAAGGATTATGTACAAGTGAAAATAAAGCTGTGCAACCTATCCTTTGTCTTCAAACTGTTTATTTAATAGATCCCTAGGGAAAATAATTCCTGTCAAATAAAGTGTATGCCTATTAAAGAAAAGTAAGATATATCTTTTACCTCTAAGCTGCGGGAGATTTTTTTAGAAATATAATAATGGTAAATATTGTAAATTCAATTGCAAATAGATCCTGAAGATCATCCCTTGGCAGTGAACAAAAAACGGTAGCCCATCATTCCTCAAAATTCATTACTAACAAAAGACAATAACAATAACAGCAACAACAACAACAATTTCCTCAGAGAAATCTCCTGTTATTTCCTCAAATATAAGAAAGAACCTCAGAGTGAAGAATGTCTGTACCGATGGCAAATTTGGACCTGGAAATGAAGCCAAGGGCTCTAAGTTCTGCCTCAGTATTTAAAAGAACTCTGATCACCCTTTGTAAATTTTCTGCAGTAGACAAAACATCAGAGAAATCATTAAATTATGAGCGCTCTTTTGTATTTGCAAGGGAGATTTTCTCCCCAAACTCTCCAGACATCCATGGATCTCTGGGCTTTCAGGAAGAGCTCACAGGGGACTGCACTCTTTCCAAAAACAGTAATTTTTATCAACCCAATTGTGATTATTTTCCAAGAAGAGGATAGAATCAGAAAACTTAAAGGCAATTAGACACTCTTCAGGAAGTTAGCCAAGAATCATCTCCAGGTTATCCTCATGAGGAATTACACTTGCTTGCCTCTTTTCTGTCATCCAGTAACATGAAACGGTTTTCAGAGAACCATCAGCGTGAGAGAAGAAAAGATACCACTTTATCCTAGTGCACTTCTCTGACAGCACAGACTGTTCCCTAAAATTTCCTCTGGTATATTCAGAGTAACATTCCAGCCCTACCTAGGACAGAGCACAGCATAGTGCTGCCTCAATAAATGAGAAATAAAGACATAAGCTGTACTCTCAATGGGAAGTTTAGTTTGCTTTTCTAACTAGATTTTTATTATAACTTCCTATTCCCTCCCCTTCTCTGCAGCTTTGCCTCTCTGAAGTTAATGGCAGCGTCTCAGCACCTCTGTGCTCAGAACACAAAGGATTCCCACATTTTCACAGCCCACAGCCTGATCGTTTCTTTGCAGGTGCTTCCTGAAAAGCAAATGCAGCTTTGCCTGCCTTACTTCTGATGCTCTGCCCTAACCACAAGTCATACCAACCATATCTACATCAGATAAAAACCACACTTTGCATCATCTTTCTGTAACTGTTCCTCCTGCATGTCTTCAAACGTTGGCAGGTTGGAGACACATCTGGTTTACATCCAGTCTTTTCCATTACATCTTAATATTACATCATAAATTGTTTTTAAACATTTAGGTATTTGTCGCTGTTGGATACGAGAAAAAGATGAAAGACTCCAAGTGTTTTCAGAAGGCATAGAGAACTTTATTGCCTAATTCTTACTCTTTTTATAAGGTGTTCTGATAAAGACAACATTATTGGTGAACAGGAACGACACCTCTCTAATCCCATTGGTTAAACCAGAGAAACAGAACTAGAAAGGCGAAAACACCACCTGGAAAAAGATTGTTTTGAGAAAGATGGTTGCTTACCTATATTGTTTTGAGAAGAAGCTTTCCTGAGAGATTTTTCCCTTGGGAAAAGACCAGCAGCTACTAGCAAGCTAAAATCAGACTCAGAAATATCAGGCCCACATCTATTATCTATGCAAAAGTCACATAATTTTGGTGCAGTTAAATTCACAAATAGCAATGTAAATATAGAGGTAAACCCAGAAAATTAGGCAAGCATGGTAATCAAAAGTCTGATTAAAGCACGTGTGGACAAACAGAGAAATTGTCTCAAAGAGTCTCTTCGAAGTGGGGGAATTTACAACATCACCAACATAACTTGTCATTCATTGTAGATAGTGACAACATTAAAAATGAATCACGCACAACTCAGAGCCCCAGAAGACGTCTAAGCTTTGAGCATGGACTCTGCAAAGGGGGTGAAGGAAAATGGGTGGTGGCATCTCGTCGTTGTCATTTGGGTTATTAACTACTCACATCTGCCACGTGCCTTCCCTCCACCTGCGAACTCTTAAAAACATTGCCACCTCTCATCACTGGAATTCGCTTATTTTTAGGTTTTCCTCGGAGTTACATCAGCCAGCCTTTGAAACGAAAGCCAAAGCAAAATGAGATGAAAAACGAGCCATGATTCAAAAGGCATTAAGCAATCAGCCATGACAGAGTGTCACCTGCCCTCAGCGCACTCTGTCTGCTGTCACTTGAAGGACAAGCCCCTCGCTTCCAAAGGCTGAAGCCATGTATTTTTTCCTGTTGAGGAGCTGTGACCTCACTCTGTGTGTGTAATCAATGACTTACATTATTGTTGTGACTGAATGCTGCGTGCTGGATGCCCCTGATCTCCCCTTCGGTGCTGGGATCTGAAGGACGTTCCCATTCCTGGCGTTTTTCAGCCGTTTTTGCGCTGCCTGTGAACGGCCGCGGTTGCGTTCAGACATTGTCAGGAATGACTTGGTGACAGATGATCCTGCCGTGGAGCAGAGGGACAAACAACCCCTCAAGGTCCCTTTCAGGATCTGGGGTGAGGGGGTTGAAGGTTCTGTGGCAGGCAGCATTTTAGTTAAAGGGTATTTTTTCTCTGGGCAATCCACTGACTATGGAAAATCCGTGCATTCAATGTAATTTTGTGTTGGCTTGCTCCCCTTTATTATACTGTCCATCTTAAACATTTTCTATCATGCAGTAACCTTTACCCTGACTCAAAAAACTGCTTGGACGTAAGCAAATTTAATCCCATTAAAATCACTATGACTATCCACTCATAAAACTATACAGATGGTTTAAAAGGTTGCTGAATTACAGCCCTGAGACCCATTAGGCCTAAATGCTCCCCAAGAGCCCGAACTCACAGACTCTTATGCACATTCTTTAAAATAAACACAGATATTCGCATGCAAGTAAAGACAGAAATATTCGCAGCCGTGTTTTTAAACATGCACACCTGCAGAATTAGAACCTGCCTTAAAGACCTTCCCCACCTGGATCTGAGATATGATAATCGATTCATGCAAATGAACCTATATCATAAAACTATTTATTTCTACTTTCCAGGTGACACAACTAGCAAGTGCAACTTTAAAATGAACTTCTCCAAGTTCTAAAGTCGGTATTAAAATATTGTCAGGCTCCAGGTGAAAGTAATTCCCAAACAGGCACAGATTCTATGGGAATAAGTCTGCACAGGGACTTCAAAATAATGATCCTTTGTAAGGGATTCCTTCCTGAGCTGTGCAGAGCTCGTAAGTTGTTTTATTAATACTGTAAATTATCGCTTCGCTTTTATTTTTTCATTTCAAAACTGTTTTTAACAATATATACGACAGCCTCAGGGCAAATGTCTCTCTTGGAGGCATGCAAACTTTGCAGGAATCACTAAGGGTTAGGCAGGCGTAGCTTCAAAGGCAGATTTGGGACCTATAACATTAATTCATCCACCAAATGGAGCTCCAAAATCCATTAAGGAAAAATAACTAGTAACCATCTGTCTTTATTCATCAGGCTGAAAGCACTTAATCAAACCTAGTGGACATTTTTACTTTCTTCTTTCTCTCTCAACAGCTTTGAACACAGATGCAGCCTTTCCATAATTAAGCTGAGCATTGTAGCTCCTAGACAGATTAATTCTGGAGAGCTTGTCAAAAATGTCAGATGGCAGACAGGTTCTGTGTCTTGTCCCTGGGATTTCTGGGATTTTTATATTTACATCTACATATATGGGCAGATTCGGAGCACAGTTATTAAAATTAATAACCCTTTATGATTCTTAACCCGTTCTCTATAATGCGGTAGAGTTTTTCTCTCTCTGTTAGGGATGCAAGTCAGGACAGGACCTCAGCAGTGAACAAATGTCTGCAGGAACTGAGCTGAAATATGGGATGCAAACAGGCACCAGAAGGGAGCTTCTTTTGCTCACCACTGAATCACACTTTTAACGGAAAGGCAAAAAAATTCTGTAAACACACTGACAGTGCTCTGAAACAACATAAAGGTGTTCCAGCTTACAGGAGTTCTAACAGGCTGGAATATCATTAAAGAGCTCATGCCCAAGAGCTATTCCAGGCACGTGCTTTCAGGAAAGTTCTCAGACTGTTTCTATCAACTTTAAAAGGATACACACAAGTATCCAAGGAGGCTTTTAGTTCTCAATTACTTTTAACAATGAGCTCATATGTGGGTTTGATTCCCTTTTTTTGACTTCTAACATTTTAAAGCAGAGAGCATATCCAATTCTTAAGGATTTTATGTTACCTGTTAAATATTACATTTTTTCAATTTAAGCCTATCGTCAAATTTATGGACTGAAGCTAGGATTTGAAAGACCCTAGGAGTAATTTTTGCTTCCTTTGAATTGGGTTTTTATTTTTAAAGAAAGTAAAAGATCACATCAAACACATCTTCATGCTGATAAAATAAGAATTTCAATGTCATTTAAAAGTTCAAAGTTTAGAAGTTCTTACCGTTATAACTGGTTACAAAGAAGAGTCAGCATTAAATTTGATAAAATAATGTAGCTTGAAAATGAGATGGGCCAAATAATGAGAGATTACCCCAGAAAAAGCCACTCAATGACTGTAGCAGAGAGACAGATGGGGGGTTTCCAAGCACCATTAAAACTGGACCACAGGAAGTACTGAGGCAAATCAGTAGATATTGATCAAACTTAACTAGCAAAATTCAAACTCAATCAAAAATTTATATGGAATATGTTTGTATCCTTGGGAGTATAATTTTCCCTTCATATGTTTAACTGCTGATAACTGATTCATCCCCAGTCTTCTGTCCCCACAGTTACACTGAAAATGGAAATGAGGCACCCAGCTACATTTGGGAAAGTGGCACAGAATTAAGTACCTCTAAATTAAATGCCAGAGTCCACAGCAGAAAATAGAGAAGAAAGAGGTATTTTGAATAAAAACTCTGCTGGCACAATCTCTCTTTTAATGGTATTTCTTTCCACCAGAATATTTAAGCACTTAGCTGTCACAAATGCTCCAAGATGTAAACACCACTCCCACAGAACATATCAATGAACTGAAGCAGAGAGATCATCTTCTATTTAGTGAAAATTCTCAGCTTAGAACTCCTGGATCGTGGCTCTCAGTCCTGTGCTTAAATCCACAGGGATCATCCTGATGGGAAGTGCTCTTGGAGCACACACAGGCTACACCCCATCAAATAACACTTTACAGACATGAACAAAGGTCAGCTGGCAATTGTGTTGTAGATGCTGACACAGAATTTCTCTGGAGAATGAGGAAAAGCAGGAAGATGCCCAGCTGAGAAAATCCGAAGTGGGCAGTGGAGACCGGAAGGGCTCATCAGAAAGGTGTCAGCATCCCTCTGAATCAGAGAGAAGTGTAAGAAATGTTTACATATGTAAATGGGCAGATACAGGTGGGGAAAAATTGCTTTTACACAGAAAGGCAGGGAAAGAAGATATTACTAATCCACAGGACTCATGCCAAAAGCACGAGTAAAAATGTAATNTACCTTTTCTATCACCTTTCACACATCTTCCTTGACTCCAAGTCCAGCTGGAAGGAGCTGAGGGGGACAGAAGTTCCATGCAAAACTCTGGATTTAACCAGCAGAGGTCAGAGAGGAGATACCTCACAAATGGAAAAAGTACAAACCTGAGTCTCAGATGAACACTTTTAAGGGCTAAGAATCACAGAATCACTTAGGTTGGAAAAGACCTCCTAGGATCATCA
>VYZR01096815.1:56205-71855 GCA_013400675.1 Oxylabes madagascariensis
TCCCTCATGTATTCTACAGATCTTGCATGATTTGTTTGTTTTACCTAATGAATGAGTTTGAACTGAAGTAAGATTGTATTTAATTTTCCATTGGAAAACAGATCACAGAATCAATTAGGTTGGAAATGACCTCCTAGGATCATCAGATTCATGACAGGAATTGGTAACACTGGAGTCTTTAAAACTGGAACTTTAAACTCTGAAATTGTGTGAGCGTGTTAAACAGCTACTGCAACCTCACGAGGCTAAAGCACAATCCAGCCTTGTACACACCTGCACAAACAGGAATGCATTCAATAAACTATCCATGAATGTAAAAGTTCAAGTTTACAGTAATGCAAGACAAAAAATAAAGAGGGAAAAACAAAGACTTCTAATGAAAAGGGGAGAAGTGGCAACAATTATTTTCATCCATTCTTCTGAATGCCATCACATGCTAGGGTTTGTGCTGCTATAAATATGTCCTTTTGTAATCTCTAAAATCTCTGAAATGCCAGAGAACACAGAAAGCTTTTATAAAATCGGTAGTTACAGTAAAGGATCTTGAAGACTTTGTTTAATGGAGTTTATGGTTTACATTTGGTACCTCACCTGCAAGAGAACAGTTCAACTGCTAAAAGAGTCAAAATTGGACAGCTCCATCACCCAGAGACTTCAGAGAGTGCAGCTGAAATACAATAGTCATTAACTCAAAGGCTGCAGATGCAGCCATAGAACATAGGCATCAGAGGGGAAAAAATTACTCTGACAACCTTTCTTAGAGTGCTGTTGTGAAACCTTCAGCAGGAGGCACAAAACAAGCTCCAGCTCCTACATGTGAACAATACTCTGTAGTACTCACACACATATGTTTAATTTAGCCTTAATTTTTACACTAAATATTTCTCTGTTTATCCCATAAAGGAAGAAAGTAAATTAAAAGTTTGTAACATACAGCTCCTTCACCCCAACATGTCAGTGATGATAATCACTTCAGTTATTATGGCCAGAAGCACCAAGCAGTCAACTTGCTCAAGAAATTCGGTAACCCAAATAATCTAATAATTGTCATTTGAAGAGGTCTGAATTATGGAACTCATTAATGATGTAATGTTGCACCAAGACTACCTAGAAGAACTGGATTTGGTGGCAGTAGATGTGAACTGAGACCCCTTTTTAAAGTGCAACCTACAGGAGGTGGAGCCCTGCCTCCTTGTTCAGCCCTGCTTGGACTGCTTCTTTTTGTACCAGAGAAAATGAGGGAGTTTCCCACCAAAATGGGAGGAATAACTGTAGCCTGTTCTCACGAGACATCCCAAATTTGAAATTCTCTTCAAGTTAATAAACTTCAGGACACCAGAGGAAGCCCATTGTGAAGAAAACCCTTCCTGGCAAGGCAAAAGCAGAGTGACCCATTTGTAAACAAAGACACGGGAGTTTGGCTGCACAATATATTCTTATTGACACCTCCAAACTCTGAGTCATTTTGGTTTCCCAGTTACAATTAGGGAGGGCATTTTCTTCNGAAGATTACGTATTTGACTTGAGAAACCTTCATTATACAAGAAAGCCAATTACTAGAACATGTTGTTCCTCTAAGTCATCTAGAAGAACATTTCAGCCTATGCAGTTTGTCCATAATGTGTTTGATGTTTGATTCTTCCATGTTCCTATGATGAATGAAGAATTAAGCTGATACATGACTGGAATTAATCCAGTGTTTTCTACTGGCACAAATTCTGTTTCTACGGGCTGGATACTCTCTGAAAGACCTTGAAGCAGCACTTCAAATGCAAAGCTCCTTCAGAGCTGTTTTACCATAAGAATCAAAGAAAAAAAATCAGATATCTCAATTCCCTCGTTATTCAGATCTTGCTTCTCCTTCAAAAGATGCAAAAAATCAAAATTAGTTGTAACCAGATGCTGCACCCACAACTTCATCCACAAGGAGTGAAAATTAGGAGCAAGAATAACTTGCAGTAAATTACTGTAAGTTATAGCACACCTCCAGTTGAACAGATCCCACTTCAAACACCTTCTTCGTGTTACCATTCCAGGATAAAACATGTACAAATAAGGCTTTTGAACAGAAGAAAAATGCATGTTATAACTATTGCATCTCTGTAACATCAGTAATCTCGCCCCATTTTAGAGTTAGTGGATTTATTTCGTTTTGACTAAGTGCTTTGAACCTTCAAAATTTTTGGTTCTAAACAAATCCCTTTTAAAGGAAAACTCGGGCTTCTGTCAGAATCTCTTATCTTGAAATAGCTCAGAATAGAGTCACACATCAGGCCATGATTAAATGCTTATGAATTCTGAATTCTGCATTCTGCAATCATTAGTTTTGTGGAAGAGAATAAATCAGTATCAGAGATACACAGGAGTGTGGTGCTCTTGTAAACACCAAGATGCCATTAAGGAAGCCTTATGGAGGTTATCTCGCTCAAGCACAGCTGAAGCAAGAGATTTTGTCTTTTTTTGAGATTGTTTTCCCCTACTTCAAACCCTTACCGAATCTTTCCTCTGCAAAATTATGTAATTTTTGGAATGTTTTCAAGGTCTTTACAGAACTAAATGGTAGTAGCATTCTTTAAGCCAGTGNGAGGGTAAGATTTCTGTAAACCCATGGACAGCTGAAATAAATTACAAATTACTTCAACAGGAAGACTTTCCTTGTTATTAGTGTGGTAAATAAGGGCATCTGGATGCATATCAATCACACTTGAAACTGAATCAGACAATTACTGAAATACAAGTGTATAATTACCTTCTGAAATAGCTTCCTATTCAGAATTTAGAAGACTTGCTTTAAGTAACAGAATCAAAGACATTCAGCACTGTGTTCCAAAACCTGTCCTCCCGTACTCTGAGAGCAAAAACATCTGTGAGAGTATTTGCAATAATGTTTTACTTGTCTTCCCGTAAGACATTTCTTAACATACTAACTTTTAAAGTGTATAATCCTTTCAGGTACAAAGAGGCTCAACCCTCAAGCCCTTTCAGTCCTGTGTTCAATATTGAAATTATTAATGAGGTACAGGATGAGCTAAAATTTGGCTTTTACTTCCAAGGTGCTGCAATTACATTGCATAGCATCACCTTGTGCTGCTAAGGATTAATATCAGTGCAACGTGTTATGCAAACAGACATCAACACCTCGGAACATCAGGTAACACATCAGGTCAAATTACCACTTAAAAAAACACATGAGGCTTAACGGAGCTTAAGATCAATATCACAGAGCAAACACTGACTTCAGGCACCTGGACTGAAACGCTCAGGAGTGGATGAGTCCCTGCAGACTCTGCTCAGCTCCATGGAGGTTATGAAGATTAATATATACTCCTTCTAAAAACTGGGTTATTGGTGTGCCCTGCAGGGTGCACAAAGAGGCAGAGACCACAAACAGCAACTTGTCATCAAAGTAAAAAGGGAGAGCACAGGTTATTCTCAGTCCTATGCTCAACCAGTCACTTACCCCAAAATATGCATCCTTCCCTTCCCTTTAGGATAACTAACTGCTACTTTTGGAAATGGGATAATCTACATTTTTTGAAGCATTACAGAATGGAAAAAAAGTTAATTTCTGGTGGCTCCACAGAATGTATCCATAGTTCCTACTGCTGAATGGACACCTCAGAATCAAGCTTGTTCCTCAGGAATCTTCGCCAAGAGAATTCAAAGCATTTTCAGTGTCTGTTATAGCAATGATTTTTTCATAACTAATGCACTGAGGATGACCACAGTGCAACCCACCCAGCAAATCCAAGGGAGCCAAGGCATGACTATTGAGC
The DNA here is from genome assembly GCA_013400675.1 of Oxylabes madagascariensis. NCBI lineage: Eukaryota > Metazoa > Chordata > Aves > Passeriformes > Timaliidae > Oxylabes > Oxylabes madagascariensis. Next base: position 59,982 of record VYZR01096815.1, read on the forward strand.
CTAAATCGTTGTGCTCTGTGAAGGAAGGCTGCCCTGCGCCAGCCTGATGTTTACATGTATGAAAAGGAACTTGTTAGCCACAGGTTAACATTCACCCCAAAATCCACATCCACACCCAAGATGATCCCAAAACTATAATAAAATGGAGATTTCTTTTTTGACAGTATAGAAAGAATTACATAACAAAGCCCTTCAGTGCAACATGAAAATCTTCCTCCATCCAAGGATCTCAAAATACCCTGCAGTCTGACCCTTTCCAAGACTGTTGAGTAGAGGCTACTTTCCACTTTGTGAATTCCTACTTTGATAAGGAATCCACTACTCCCTGCACCTCCTTCTAGTCAGGACTAAAATGTTTATAAAGTCGTATCTCCTAAAGTGAGAGAGCACAGCAGAATTAGATTAGGAAAATGATATAAAGCAACAGCTCGGATGAACAATTCAGTGAATGGTGTTCACTAAGCAGCAAATACAATTAATATTGAAATCCTTTTCCTTTCTCAGTGTGGAAAAGATAGGCTGAATTTTTCCATTACTGGAACTCACAGGAAAAAGCAACTAGAAGCACTTTGGATGGTCATCTCCACAGCACTTCCACAAGCAACACTGAGCAGTCAACATCTGCCCTAAGAAGTCAGTGCTAACATTTTCAAAGGGTGTAACTTGCACACTTCTCTGAGCTCTTTAAGCTCCATAAATTTGATTTCCTGGTTTATTAACATTTTTGCAGCAGCTCCCATCTGAGCATCAGAAACACAAACGAAACCAACGCAACCATAACCTCAGGCAGGGAGGAAGTTCAATGACACCTTTGTCACAGAACACAAATCAATGTTCTGAGGGTCACTGAGGAAAGCTCTGCCAGAGCCAGGACGAAAACTCAGACTAGCATTGTTATCCATAACACCTTCCTCCTTGAAATATATTCCAGCCTCATCTAGACTGAATGCTTGATTCTAATCTTGAACATTACAATTCTAATTTCCCTCACAATGTATGTTCTGTTTTCACCTCTTTAGTACTATTTTAACCAATTGTTTTTATATGTTTTAATAAGGCCATAAACATGGTTGGTTCTATTTAGTTTTAAATCTTGTTCTCTTCTCTCATTGCACTGTTCAATGAAAAAAAAACAACAACCCACAATTAAGTAATACTTAAAAGAAATCAATCAAATAGTAAGAAAACACTAAGCTAAGGTTTATTTCCCAAGATTAAATATTTCCCTGCTTTCTGAAATAGTACTGCTGGCACCCTTTGTATTTTGATGACAAAAATAATTTTACTAGCTAAGTATTTTAAATTGCAAAGGGAACCAGCTGAACTAACATACTATGAAAGAATAATTAATTATTTCATTGCTTATTCTTTCTAACTTGCACTGTTTACAGCAACTGCTTATTTAGCTGATTTAAGGATTCCTTTGCAGCCCATTTCAGGTTCATTGCAGATAACTCCCAGTTACACTGCAAATCCTTCTATCCTGACACATCTTGCCCTAATGTGCATTTCAAGGTATCAATGCAATCTCTTCAAGTTGCTGTAGCACAGTCTCATTCCCTGCATGCTGAGATACATGCAAGGCATGCTCCAAAAATCCAGGATCTTTAAAAGGAAAAGTAGGGTTTACATGTTTTTTTAAAAGGAAGACACAGTCTCAGGCCTAACATTCTATTATGTTTAAAATAAAACTGCAAGTCCATTCATATGATGGCAAAACTTATGATACATTCAGAAAGTCTATAAAACCCTAGGAAAAGCAGAGTCTCATAGGAAATTAAAAACAGTAATAAATGGGTTGTGCAAAACTGAGATCTGAAAGTGTCAAGTCTTAACACTGATCTGTCAATGTAAAATGAGGACAATATTTATCCACAGCTTTCACAGATGTCACCATTTTGAAAGAATAATGTTCCTTACTATTCTCTGAAGCCAAAAAGGACAGCTCATTATAATGAGAAATAAAACTGATAGTGGCTTAAGAGCAACATCTTTACAGTATCTAAGCCACAGCCTTATTGCAGTCACAATATCCATAATTATGAGATAACCTGACACAATCCACTCTCTGTAGATGACATACCAGGCAGAGAGCAAGATAAAGCAGAAAGTACAGAGAGGGGTCTCAGACCTGCAAATTGTCCTGCACGGACACATCACAAAGTCCAGGGGACAAACGTCACCCTGAGGTTAACAGCTGCCTGTTCAAACAGAGGGATTTACTCACACAACACAGAGCGTGAGGTCACTGCTCAGAGAGCACAAAGCTCTGAGGGTTAAGAGGAGAAAGTGGCTGAACATGGAGTTTCTGTCCTTGGAGATATTCAGTGCCAACACAAACCCATGGAACCCCTCTGGCTGAACCTGCTTTGTGCAGGGGTTCAACAGGGCAGCATCCTTCCAGCCTCAGATATTCTGTGATCATTCAATATTCCCTTCAAACACAATTTCTTTGATCAAAAGAGAGCCACCAAGTGCCCTCATCTCAGTAAGACTCCTCAAAGGTAAAAAAAACTTCGTGTCCACAGATCTCAGGGAAAGTTCAGAACTCTTCTGGACTTTGCAGGTGATTAAACACTTGGGAAAATATTCTCAAAACCTTCATCAAGATTATGCACAAATCCTGAAGGCATATGCAACCATACAGAATCCTTATATTTAGTATTTAGGAATATGTAAGGGATTTTTCTGCTTGTGAGCTAGACTTCTTATACCTCTGTGAACAAACCATTGATTATATGTCTGGATGGTATCTTAGGGGATGCCTCAAGGCTGTTTCAAACCAACTCTCCTGCTATACAGATTGGAGACAGGGAAATCAGCTATGACGAGGGATGCCCTCCACACCAGACACTGCACATCTCCACAGGTGCAGCAGCTCTGCATAACCAGGTACAGCACCAGATCCATCTTGAAATTTCTATTTAAGAGTCCCAGAGGTTCACCAGCAGGAAATCATTGCTAAAAAAAAAAATCTTTAGTACTTGCAGAATTCCTAGAATCTGTTTAGTTCTAATTCTTGCCAGCCATCCATCAAAAATACAACAGAGCCTACTGCGTCTACTTCTGTCAAGGTTTTGCAAAACAGAAATTTGCAGGGTTTTAAGTAGTTTTGACACTGAATCCACTCTCTGGCATTCCCCAAGTGGCTCAGTTCTGCAGATGAAAAATGGAACACACCACAAGCCAGACTTTGATCGTGTAATTTTTCATTGTTTTCCTGTTACGGCTCTCTCTTGCAGACAGCCGGGACCGCTGATGCTGAACTTGGGAGCAGTGCTGCTGCAGCCAGGCAGTGCTGTGCTGTGTCTTCACACTGCCAAAAACATCTCAACCTCTGTACGGGGCACAGCAGATTCCTGTGAGTGTGTGCCACGGTTCAGGCTCAGGATAAATGCAGCAGGATGTGGGACAGCCTCTTTCATCCAGGGAGATGCTGTGAGGGCACGGCTCTCCCAGATGTTCTGGGACAGCTGTGGTACCTTCACAGCACCAGGGAATCACAGACTCACTAAGGCTGGAAAAGACCACCGGGATCATCAAGTCCAACCTTTGACCCAACACCACCTCATCCAAAACCACAGCACTGCCACGTCCAGTGATTTCTGGAACACCTCCAGGATTGGTGACTCCAGCACTGCCCTGGGCAGTCCATTCCAATGCTTGACAACCCTTGCCATGAAGAAAGCTTCAGCAGCAACTCCAGAAACTCCCCTGTCCACCCAAATCACCCAGAGTTAAGGGCTCCTCAGCCCCCCTTAAGTGTCCCAGATCTCTGCAGAGCCTCACACCTTGGGATGAGACTTGCAGGCACCCCTTGAGGGAATCACAGGGTGGTTTGGGTTGGAAGGGACCTTGAGGATCATGTCATAGGCATGGCCCTGCCATAGGCAGGGACATCTTCCACTAGACCAGGCTGCTCCAAGGCCAGGGATGGGGCAGCCTCAGCTCCTCTGGGCAACCTGTGCTAGGGCCTCACCACCCTCAGAGGGAAGAACTTCCTCCCAATATCTGACCTAACCCTACTCTTTCAGTCTGAAGCCATTCCCCCTGGTCCCGTCACTACGTATATTGCAAATAGTCTCGTCCCATCCTTCCTCTGAGTTCCCTTCAGGTAGAGGAAGACCACAATTAGGTCACCCCGGAGCCTTCTCTTTTCCAGGATGAACAATCCCGGTTCTCTCGGCCGGAGGCAGGTGGGGTCTCACCTGAGCGGGGCAGAGAAGCAGAATTCCCCTTCCCCCGCTGCTCACACAGGGGGATCAGCCCAGGGCACGGGGGGTTCATGGCCGGGGCAGGTCCGGCTCCCACCCACCAACACCCCACGGCTGCTCCATCCTGGACCGGTGCCGGGGGCCGCCCCGACCCGGGGGCTGCGGTACAAACACCGGGACGGGAAGGGCTCCGATTTCAATCCCAAACCCCCATTCCCGAGCGCCTCGGGCTGCGAGGGGAAGGCAGCGGCATCACCCACCCGGCACATCCACCCACAGCGGCGGGACCCGGCCCTCCCCGCCGCCATCTCGGGCTGCCCCCGCCCCGCCCGGCTCCATTTCCCGGGATCGGCACCGCCCCGGGACCCGGAGGGCCGGGCAGGGCCGGTACCGCCGCAGGGACGGGGGACCCGGGGCGGGCACGGGGGAGCCGGGGCAGGTACGCGGGACCCGGGGCGGGCACGGCCCCAGAGCAGCGCTCCCGGCTCCGGGAACGGCTCGGGTTCGGAGCCATCCCGGCGTGAATCGCCTCCTGCCCCCCCGCCGGCTGGCTGGGGAAGCCAAGGGCTGCAACTGAAGCGTGAACGAGACCGGGAATTACGCCGGGAATGTGCGCTGGGGCTAAGAACGCGGACTGGACTGATTGAATGCTCGCGGTGTGTTTTGTAGGTCAGCTCCAGCGCGCGGCGCGAAAGGAGGGAGGATGGAAGAAGGAAGCGCCGCCGAGGAAAGAGTGCTGGTTACTGGAGGAGGAGGATATTTTGGCTTCCGGTTAGTGCATGAGGTGGTTGTTACATGCAGGAGTGCGTGTGAGAGGCTGCTGCTGGGGAGGCAGCAAAATCCACCTGTACAAGGGAGACCTGTGGGCCTGAGACACCCGATCCACTTGATCCCATCTTCTGGTTCCTCCGGGGTCTCAGTTTTAAACAAGCCCAGTTACTCTGTTTGCAGAGGCTGTAAGTAATGCTGTTATCCCCTTTCCAAAAGTCAGGCACCAGCTGCCTCGCAGACATTTCTCACCTCTGTACAGGAGTAGGATCACCATCGTCACCCTGCTCTGAAGCACAAGCCTACACTTGCACGCACATTTTTCTTTTGACCTGCAAATAGTTACACGTGTGTTTAGCTCTGCAGATTAACAACTCCAGCTGAACTCTCAAGAATGTATTATTATCATGAACCGTGATGGTTTAGGATTAGAGTTGTTAATAAGGTGAACATTTCAGTGAAATCCGTTTTCCTTTGCTGTAGCTGGCTCTGCAGGCCATGTAAAGAAAAAATCCTGTTTTGAGCCCTAGACTATAACTGCTCACAGAGGGGAGAGAGATCACGATCAGGTCCAGAAAACAAAATTTCAAGTCAGGGGAAGGAAAAAAAAATCTCAGAAGATGTCTATCTGACTTCTTGGCTTTTCCCTCCACTCTCATGCCCTTAAAGCACAATAGAAATACAAAAATGTAGGAAAGGGGAAGAGAAACACCAGTTATATTTCGTATCAATACCTGTGAGTTGGAGTAAAAAGTAGACATGTGGCAAAGCATTCATAGCAGCTTAGAAGCATCTCTCCCACTCCTCCATAAATTTCAAACACAGTGGCAAAGACCAACCTGTTGTTTGTTTTGACAGAACTGGGATGGCACAAAAGCAGTAAGATAAAACAAGTAAAGCTTTTTTTTTTTTTTTTTTTTTTTAATATTTGGAAATAGTTGCACATCTGAAAGTTGCTGTTGCTGATCGGAAGGGGACAGAACTTCAGTTATTTCTCTTCAGAATTTTCGTTTACAGCAGTTCTGCCCCTTTTTTTCCTCCAAGTATTGATGGAGTTTCAGAAATCAGTTCAGTACCTAAATACCACAGCTGAATCTTCCCTATAGTAGGGGGCTGAGTAGTTAAAAGACTCCCATCAGAAAAATAATCAGCACGAGAACAGTTAACAGCCTTCTCTCCCTTCCAGGTGAGATGTTTCATGCACCGTGGTGCTGTATCCTAACATACGGTTTCCGTCATGTTTCAGTTTGGGTTGTGCCATTTATCAAAAGGGAGTCGATGTGATCCTCTTTGATGTCGTGAAGCCACTTCAAACCGTGCCAGAGGGAATGAAGTTCGTGCAGGGGGATATCTGCTGCCTGTCTGAAGTGGAGGAAGCGCTCAGAGATGTAATCTGCGTGTTCCATATCGCTTCCTATGGAATGTCTGGCAGGGAGCAGCTGAACCGAAAACTTATAGAAGATGTTAACGTGAAAGGAACAGAAAATGTCATCCAGGCCTGCAAGAGCAGGGGAGTGTCGAGCCTGGTTTATACAAGTACCTACAACGTGATATTTGGAGGCCAGATTATAGAAAATGGAGACGAGTCTCTGCCTTATCTACCTCTGCACCTTCACCCTGACCACTACTCCCGAACGAAATCTCTGGCTGAAATGAAGGTGCTGGAGGCAAACGGTGCCAAGCTGGGAAATGGGAGAGGTGTCTTAAGGACCTGTGCTCTCCGCCCAGCAGGGATTTACGGGCCTGGGGAGCAGAGACACCTCCCAAGAATAGTCAGCTACATTGAAAGGGGACTGTTTAAATTCGTGTATGGAGACCCTCGGAGTCTGGTAGAGTTTGTACACGTGGACAACCTGGTCCAGGCTCACGTCCTCGCCTCCGAGGCCCTCAGAGCCAGCAAGCAGCACATTGCTGCAGGCCAGGCCTATTTTATTTCCGATGGCAGGCCTGTAAATAACTTTGAATTTTTCCGACCGCTTGTGGAAGGCTTGGGTTACAAGTTCCCAACCCTGCGCCTTCCCCTCTCCCTTGTCTATTTTTTTGCATTCCTTACTGAAATAGTTCATTTTCTTGTAGGGCGCGTTTATAACTTCCAGCCCCTCCTCACTCGCACGGAGGTTTACAAAACTGGTGTCACACATTATTTCAGCATGGAGAAGGCCAGGAAGGAGCTGGGCTATAAACCCCAGCAGTACAGCCTGGATGAAGTGGTGGAGTGGTTTAGATCCCAGGGATGTGGACCAAAGCCAAGAAATTACACCATGATGCACCTGGTTAGGGATGGAGGACTGCTTGTGGTGCTGATTGCTGTGCTGGTCTCCTGGTTTCCATCTGCAGCGACATTTTCACTCTGAAAGATGAAATGCTGAGGACAGAATTTAGTTATGTTCTCTGCTTACTTTTGGTTTTGACAGACAGGTAATAAAAGATTTAAAAAAAAATACATACTTGTGTGATTGAGGTAAATAACAGCTTTATCCCCAAGGAACAGAACTGCTAAGTAAAAAGGTGTGATTTTTTATATATACTTTCTCTTCAAAGTAAAACTGATCAGATCACTAACAAGATGAAGCTCAGTATTACTGCAAACAGCATTTTATTCTCAGGTACAACAGCACAGTACAGAGAATGGAACAAATGTCCTTAGGCTGACTCTTCCTCCCTGATGGGATTATACTCCTGATCCCTGCCCTTTATTCCTGAAGAGTTTGTACTATATTATCCAGAGGAGAATAAACTTATTCTTTGATCACATTCCAAACCCCAGTTCTGCTTCCCAGCTTGGGTGTATATATGCCTAACCAAGATTAACTGATAAACTTCTAGACAATAAACAAATGGGGTTTTTACATGGGTACATTCTGGAATGCTTTCCTGAGTTAATTCTGATATCTAATGACGTTTCTGGAAAATGCAACGTGCTTAATCTAAATTACAGCAAAGTGCTTGAAGCACCACAGATTTGTAGATTTTTCTGACAGTAAAATATGCCTGTTTAAAATGAATGAGCCAGCTGAAGTGCATTCATAAATAAAACCTGTGATTTTTCCCAGCATTATCAAATGGTTAAACAAAAAATTCATCAAAGACATTTGGTGAGTGATTGTATTCACATTCCATTATTTATAAAACACTTTTAGCCTTTAATAATATTTCTTTAACACCTGACACCATCTGAATAGAATTTCAGCTTTGTAATACGAAGATAAACACTTGCTATGAAAAAACTCACAATTTTGTGGAATTTTAAGAGAAGATCAGACTACAAGTACAGGTCACTGCTGTCCCATGCAATTCCCTCTGTCAATTTAATATAGAAACTGAGAAGCTTCACCTCAAATGTTAAACACAAAGTTGTTTTCCCTTAACTCATCAGCATTGCAGCTTCTGTACCCCTTGATAGAAGCAGAATCCTTCAAGAATTTAAAACTTCTCTTTAAACTTTAGTCTTTCCATTTTAATGGCTGAAGCTACACTGATCTTAAATTATTAGTAACTTCCAGATACTTCTGTTGAACTCTGCTGCAACTGAAATGGGGAAGTGATGAATAAGAAGCAGAGCAGTTCCATTGCACTGTTAAAGGATTCTCAGAAAACAAGAGGGCCTAAATAGAGGAACCAAGCTAGAAATCCACGGCCACCCCTGCTTAGAAGATGCAGATTTTTGTAGCTGATGGTGACTGAAGACAGCATTACTTTTTGACTGTTGAGTTCTCTTCCTGATCAGTCTACCTTAAAAGAACCCAGCCCACGCTATTGATAACTTTTTGTGTTTTTATGCTTGAATCTGACTTTGCTCCCTCATTCCCCTACCATTAAGTACACCATGAAAGAAGCTAAATTTAATACTTAGCTTGAGGGACAGCTCAAGAGAGAACTCACTTTTTTTTCCGCTCTCTAACAGCAAATAAGCTGTTTGTGTAGCAGGAGTGTTGCACGCTCTTATAAAGAGCTTATGTGCCTCCAACTGAGCGCTGATGGCACAAGGGCCACTCTCCAGGATTCATTAATATACAACATCAGCTGCAGAAAGAAGAAATCTTCTTTTTAATAAAACAGAAAAAAGACATTCATGACCTCATGAAAGCGCTGGGCCGATGCTCTCTTTCCAACAGCTCTGTTTTTTCAAGTGGAAACCACTTTGTTCTTTTCCCCTTTAAGTTCTCTGGCTTTGACACAATGTTATCAGAAATAGATTAAAAAATTCTAATGCCAGCAGAAGACAAAACCGAAATGTAGAAGAAATTGCACAAGCCTGTTGCACAGAAACAGCATCGGTATTTCATGCCAAGTCTTGTAAAAAAAATTGTTTTTAACATAGGGAACTGAACTCCTGTGCCCCAGAGGAATTTTCTCTGTTATTTGTAATCTTTTAGCAAAACTCAGCTACTGCTATTTGTAATTATCTCAACAGTGGGGCATCTATGGAAGGGTCCTTAAGCCATGAATCCCAAATCCACACTGTCAGTGCCAGCTGAGGTTCAGGCCCTGGACAGTTTTTGAGGTACAGCAGCTCCTGACAAGACAAAAATGGCCCAACAAAACCCCAAACACCAGAAGTCCTGCAGAAGCTGAGCTCAACACGTGAAGCTTTTCATCTGCCTGGAGTCAAGGACAGAACTCTCAGATAACAGAGCAGGAGGCACTATTTTGGCCTGATGGCCCAAGAGTGTGCTCCAGCACACGGGATTAATGTGGGGACACACCCCAGAGCCATCATCAGTGCCCTGGGGATTCATTAATTCCATGTCAATTAGCTCCATCTATTAACAAACCGAAGTCCTGACCACAGCAGAGGTGAAGGATGCACTTACTCTTTCCAAAAGGAAGACAGGCAGTCTGTGGCTTAAGGAGAGACTCTAAAATTGCTTGAAAATTCCATCCCTGTAAAGAAGGTCACAGGTGCTCTATTTGAAGTATTTTACAATGAGAATTCTCTCTCCTTTTTCCTGTTTTTTGTCATTACTCCTCTGTATGAATAGCTGGGTAAATTAGGTTAATTAATTCAAGTGTTGTGTCTCTTTTCAAATTTTAATTTATTACCCGTTTTCCTGAATTCCTGAATTACCAGAAATGTACCTAAAAACTGAAAGAGCAAAATGAAAATATAGGTCAGATTCAATTTTTCCTAGTCCTCAAAATTACTGAAAATTTGATAGGTGCCTATAAAGAATGATGCTGATATTTAAAGGGAATAGTTTAAGTTTACTTGGTCAGCTACTTAACCTCAGACACAGCACCTCAAAGTACAAGTTTGCCAGATATACATAAAAACTTACACTTCTTATGTGCATTTAAATATATTTATTTTAGATGCTGAATCAAACCAGATTTTTATAGGCCCTTCTCCTAAGGGACCCAACCAAAATGTCCCTTTGTTTCTATTTATTCCTGATTTCCATATATTTTCCAAAGTATAGTGGTATATTTAATAATTCACTATGTGCTCTTCAGAGAAAAGGGTCCTGAACACTGAAAATTTATATATATTTTAAAGAATCCGGGGATTAAACTGCAATTCAGGAGTGCACAAGTGTTGGGGGAACTACTGCTTTACTTTAGTCAAGCTCACAATTCCCTTTTTTGCTGGAGTAACAGCTAAAAATGTAGAGTAGCAATGAATTAAACTGCTTTTAATTTAATTTAAATTCTTTTAAAACTAATAGCTGAGCACGTTTATAAATATTGTTATGGATCAGAAGATAAATTAATCTCTAAACTGATTCTGAAGGTTAATTTTCCTTATATTTAACTTCTGTTTCTCATGATATAAAGGGAATTTCAGTCTGGAATAAAGCCAACTATTTGGACTGCAGTTAAAAATGCTGACACATGACAGTAGCAAAACTCAACCACTGCACTTCAGCTTCCACACCACATTCAGATTTTTTCAACTGGTTTGGAGAATTCAAAGCTAATGGCTGGTACGCAGCTCACATCATCTCACCATCTCCAAGGTTAAAGAACTGCAGAACTAACAAAATGCTTTCAACAGAGAAATACATAGGTATGTTAGGGTGGAAAAAAGTGAGAATACAGGCAACAAAACACCTAAATGTGGTAATTTTTTGGACTCCAGAATTCATGCATACCAGTACTCGCTAAGGTGATTTGGCTGATTTAATGACCTTCTAGAATTAGGCTGCAGACACCTCATACAGATTCATGTTCAATAAGCATGTAATTTTGATCAAAAGATGAGAAAAAAATTGTTCCCAAGACTCCCAACAATTAAAAAATCACCACATAAAGACAGAGTGCATTCACCCAGCAGCAGTTCTCCTCGTGCAACGTCATAGGCAGAAAGTGTTCTGATAAAATATTTTTGTGAACATCAATATTACTGTTTTTCCAAATTACCATCAATTTAATCTTTGCCTTGCTCAGATTTTATTGTTCAAGCTCATACAAATGTTATTCTCACTAGAGCTGGAGTTTTTATCTGTGTCTCACTGAAAAGGTTGGTTTGCAGCCACAAGTTAAACTCGATCTTTGACCTTTTCCTTCTGCCTCTGTATTTGGAGCCAGAGGAAGTGCAATCATACCCATGTGTACTGAAACAATCATTAAGTCAGTTCATCTTAAAAACACAGAAATGCCCTTCTTCCAGCCTCTAGCAGAGCACACCATACCACACCAGCAGATCACTATTCAATAAGAACTCACTGCTTCAAATGACTGGCGAAAGTCATGAGATTCAACAAGCAATGCTTAAACAAAGAAGCACCTGGCATCATTCACATCAATGTGAGATATCAAAAATTATTTATTAAAATAAGTTATTTCAATGATTTAAAACACTTTCTGTAAGAGTATAACAATTCAACAATTGTTAACTTCAAAAATTTATACATGTTTTCCCTCCTGGATTAAAAAAATCAGCACACACATT
>VYZR01096820.1:0-13992 GCA_013400675.1 Oxylabes madagascariensis
GGAGACTGACCTCTTTATTGTTTCAGGGATCACGGGGAAATTTAATTTTGACGTTTCTAAAATGGACAGGTCAAGGAAGCTATGACAAGGGAGGTCAAGGCACCCCAACTGCTTGGTAGATCTGATAAGCAAGGACAATTCTGATTAGCATCATGACCAAAATACTGCCCACTGTCCTTTCCTTTAAGCTCCACTGAGAGGGCTGTTCTTGACTGCACAGTCCCTACACTACTCAGAGACTTCTCACTCCTTGCAGGGTAGAAAATACATTCTTGTTTTGGTTGGCACATTTTCACTCCCAGTGTCTGCGTCTCACCCTTCCTACTGTTGTGCCACTGTTAAAATGCATTTGCTTACACCCAGCAGTCCCTTCTGGGAGCTGCTGTGACCCTGGGGAGCCCCAGCTGGTGCCTCAGTCCTGCCTTACTGATGTCCCAGTTCAGGCAAGCAGAGTCCCAGGATGCTGCTCAGCAGCTCCTGCTGACAGGCACTGACGGGGTCCAGGCCTCCCTCCCCAGGAGGGAGCCACAAGCCACCATATCCTCATGTTTGTTCCAAAGATGGGAATGAACAAAATCCATCCCTGGGAAATTCTCAGGCTTCAAAATCTGGCTGTGACTTGAAACACAAAAGACACTGATGAAATAAAGGTCAAGGAGTTGAAAATGTTTCGACAAGGTCAAAGTTATTTTGGGGAATTTGAATCTATTATTTTGACTTTTATCTGACAGATGGGCTGAACCCTTAAAACACTGGTGATATTATCCTCTAAGGCTCAGCAATCCATTCCTGTTTCCTGTGCAGGACTCAGCTGCCTGTCTGTAGCCTTTCTCCAAGCCCCCAGTCAAGTGATAGAAACACCTGACTGGCCATGGGTGAGGGGCATTTCCCAACTCTTGGTTGCTCTATAGCAAATAAACATCTATTAATGTTATGATGGGAAAAAGGCTTGTTTACAGATCTGACACATTCAAGGATGGGCAGCCCAGACTGCACTCAGCTCCTGTTCTCTGCAGCAGAGGACCTAAGACAGGCAAGAATTAACCTGAGGAAGTCTTTGGCTTTCAGTTTCCCAATCTGAATGAGGTGAGGAGAGGGTGCCACTTCCAGGGCTGTGCAAGCTTGGCTTTCTGCAGAGTCGTGGATGTGACCTCGGGAACCCCAATGTGATTACAACAACCAGGATGGCAATACTTCACTAGAGCTCTTCCTCACTTAATCTAACACAGGGCAGAGGTGTCAAAACCTCTCAAAGAGAGACATTTTTCAAAATTTTAGGTAATATCTAGGGTCTAGCACATGAGTTCATAGCTGTCTCAGACCATGACGTACATCCATGAGGCTCTTGAAGTGTCTGAGACACACAGCACTTTAAGGTATTGGAGGTTAATATTTTGCAGAGAGTGGAGGCAGTATTTGATAAACACCACCTCTGACAGACAATCCCATCACAACTGGGGCTTAGAGGTTTGTTTCGAAATGAGACTCAGAGCCACAACATAAAGAAAATACAAGCTCTGAGCAATAGCACTTTGCAAGATGATAGGAGGAAAAATGGCTTTATTAGGAAATAAAGAAATAGCACGCTCAGCCAGATGTTATTTAGGAGACCTGACCTGACAATTGATATACTGATACCTAGCTATTGCCAAAGTAAGGGAATTCAATGAGATATCTCTCTTTTGCATGGAAAATAAATCAACTGATTCCTGCAGAGACATCAGGAATGGGGGATTGCAGAAGCAGCAAGGGCAGAGGGCTCAGGAAAGAAGTGAGCACAGCAAGAGATCACTGCACAGCAGGAGCAAACATTCCAGCAACACACATGGGGACTGAGGATGACGGAGAATATGCAGTGAGACAGAAAATTGGGGCCTTTTGGTGCTCCAGAGTAACACAGTGCCACCGAGGCAGGAAGGACAAGTGAATAATGGGATAATATAAAAAGGAAATGCATGTCCTTAGGTTGGTGATATGCTTATGTGTGTGGGATGACCCCAATGAATATTGCTAATGAGCCAGCACAACTGCAATGTTAATTAATTTGGGATCTAACAGTAAAATAAAATAATTAGATCATAAATCTGACAGATTAGAGCAGTCAGATGGTGAAAATAACAAATCAAATCTACACAAGAAAACTTCAGCATTCTGTAATAGTGTGCCACAAAAAGATCAGATTAAATGTGGTTTTAGCTGAGAGGCAGAAATGTACTCTTCTAGGAGATTACCACGTGTTCCCTTGGGGAACTGATGATAGCTGGAGAGACCTACAGCTCCTACCCTGCATTCCTGAGTATCCCAGTGTTTTTCTATCAATCTCCTTACAACAGCAATGGAGTTAGTGCCAGGGTACAACAGCAGCTAAAAAGTGAAGCCAGAGTTAAGAGCTGCTCAGAAGTACCCTCTGCTGACCCTACAGCTCAAGTCACCACCTCTAAAACCAAGCCAGCTCCCCTCATCCAGCAGCTCAGTTGTAGGAAAGTGCATTAAGCAAACCAAAAACTTGCAGTGATGCTTGAGACTCAGCCTATGCACATTATCCTGGCTCCAGCGGCCACAGTCAGGCTCTGCCTCTCTGTTGAGATAACAAGCTGCACACTGCTTGTCTGCCATTAGACATATGGCAATAAGGGACCTGAGGAGAACTCGTCCAGACTGCACAGCACATCATGAACATCTTGTATAATGAGAACAAAGTGGGGTGTCAAGGATATGAGGATGATGACAACCAACACAACAACGTTTGCACAAAGCCAGAAGCCAAAGCACCACCGAACCATGGAGGGGCCATTGGAAGCAAACACTTTCTCCCAGTCATTCTGAGGCTCATAAAAGCAAGGCAAGGATGGCCTGGGAAAGAGCTATCATAAATTGAATGCTTAACTCTAGGCTAAATCCTTTTCAGTCCATGTGGTGCACTGCCCAGTGATTTGGCTGTGTTGTGTATTTATGGAATATTACCATGGATGGATGTCCATGCTCATTTGACAAAGCTGCAGCCACTAGAAAACATCATTACAAGAGCATCATACACAGATTTGCTGACACCCTGCCTGCCAGAATGTCTCCAAATTACAGATGTCCCATTTTCAATTTACAGAGAGGAGTTCAACAGAACACAGAGCAGAGAGAGAGAGGAACAAGAGTCACTGAGAGTCCTTTCATGGCAAGGGGGAGCCAGGGGGGAAAACTTCAACAGGCTCTCATCCAACTATGATTTACACCTCAGTTTTCTGTTAAAGGATAGATGCATTCACAGTCCTTCAAACCTCTCTCCTCTCTCAGAATTCTGGGAGCATTTATAAATACTCTTTACCCTTCTCATTCAAGTAACGCAATGTGAAGTTTGAAGGGTATTTTTCCCTTGCAGCCACAGAAAAACCTACAGCTGAATAATTGTCTCAAGCAAGAACTACTCCACGTTCCAATCTGGTGTCTTAGTAATATTCATGGCATGGTCTCTTGTGTCTTTCTGGCTGAAGACATCCAAAGTCTATTATTTTTGTATGACTGTACCACTACAGAAGTGCAGTTTCCTCCAGGATAGAAGGTTGCAAACAACCAGATTAAAGACATCCACAACACACTGCACATCATACAGGAGCATGTACATGCTGACTGGGAAAAATCCCTGTGGGAAAATCCCTCATCCTAAACAATGTGCACTTAATCATCACTTACAGGGAAATGCACAGGGCATATTTCAATAGCTCCATGGAACACTAATATCAGGGAAGGTCTCTCCTTGGTGAAAAGCACTGGTACCAGCTCTTTGGATTTTAGATAAAATACCCAGTTGAAAAAGTGAAGAAAAAAAGTGCAAGAAACCCTCTCCAGAATGGCACCTCACCTCTGTTCTGCAGCCCAGGAAATACTCATTTTCACAGAAAGCAGAGTACCTGGCAAGACCAAAATTGCCTGGGGAAGGATTGAGTGTCTTCATCTCCTCTGGTGTCGTATGGCTGAGCTGCTTGCTTCAGGCTCCTTTTAGGAGCAGTGGAGGAAAACCAGCTTTGCCTGAGCCAGGCTGATGGACACTCACCTGGTGGGGACCTCCACACACCTCAGGGAAGTGCAGCTCCACCAACTTACTGATGCTGCGAGCTGCCCCAGCCCCCCAGTCCATAAACACATGGCCAGGGGCTGCCTCAAGTTTTGGTAATTTGAGTCAAATATCTGGCCAAGATCAGTATCTCCTACACACTACCTCAACTGCAAAATCAAACTCAAAGGCGTCAAGACACAAAACTTAACTGAAGGTCCAGATTCATTGGTATGTACTGAGAGGGACCTCCAGAAGCAGCAAAAAAACACAAGGGGGATGCACCTGTTAAATGCACATCCAGGGGTCTGGGACAGATGGGCTGTGGCAGGGGTGGAGGGAGAAGTGAACCTGAGCAGCAGCACAGGAAAGAAACAGCCAGAGGGATGGAAGTGCCTCTCAAGGCTGGGCTGGAGCACTGCCAGCAGCCCTACACCAGAGGGAAAGGCTGTACCCGCGGTACCTGGGCTCACTTTGCTTGGCAGACACGCTGGGAAGCTGCAGAAACTGCTCAGGGCTATGTCTGTAAACCACTGGCTTTGTGAATGCATGAGAGGAGAACTCAAAAGGGAAAGTTCTAATAAAAGCAAAATTTGTCAGAGCTTTTGGCAAAGCTTGGAATTAATGTGTGAATCATGAAATATCAAGAGAGCAAACAAAACCCATCTTTAGACATTCCCCTATCAGAGCTAAAGAAAGATATACATGTTTGGGCTTCTCTTGCACACACCATGTGTGCTTTATTTAGAAAAACTGTGTTTAGGGTCCCCTTGATTTTGCCATTGCTCAGGGATAACCATCAGCAGACTCTTCACAGCTACAAAGCTCAAGCAGCCCCTACAGCTTCCCCACAGCACCTCCCACCTCTCTACATGTGGCAGTCACACCACATCAGTCTCTTCATCACTGATGGGACTGTGCAAATCTGGTCACATGTAACTGTAAATACAGTTACCACCATTATGCACTAGGGCTGACACCTTGAAATACTCCATCAGATCGTAAAATTATCTATTGCTGTAGTGAGAAATAGCCCCTTCTCCACCCTCCCTGAGGGCTCCTTTTGCTTTTCCAGGATCCTGTCAGCCCTATGGAATCAGCAAAGCCTCCTGTAACCCTTCAGCCATGGAAGAAAAGCATTCAGATTTATCAAAAACAAAATATCTGCTGGAAATTTTGGCCCTGGAGCTGGCAAGTGTTCCTGCTCTGAGAGGCCACATGAACTTGGATAACATAGACAACATTTCCCAATATATCCTCTGTAGTCTTCTGTTTCTGTTGCCAAAGAGATAAGGATTTAATTTTAGTCCTTGAAATTTTATTACCTCTCCCAAAATACCAATTAATTATTCCCTGTTTATTCTAGCAGAAATCCTAGAGAGACTGAAGATCGTTTCCTTCCACCATCTACCTTTGTGCATTTGTTCCTTTTTTCCCCTTGTAAGTAAAGAGTTTTATTAAATATTTTTATACCTACCTAGCAAGTCAGGCAGTGAGTGCAGACACAGGTAAGGACCAAGTGGGGAGGCTGTTTATCTGCATCCTTCCTTCAATCACGTAGATTGGAGGAGCAGATCAGCATCCCTCAGAGTTAAGCACGTATGCTCCTGGTTTTGGTCACTGATGCAGTAAAGGATGCACTTGGCTTCAGTCCAGCTCTCAGCACAGACTTTCTTCTTGAACATATCTGTCTTGGTCCCCCTTCTCTCCATAAAAATCATCATGCACACAGTAATGCAGAATTTAGATCATGGCCATTCATCCTTGTCTTTGATCTCATGTAGAGTGTTGAGCAGCAGATCCTCTGACCAGGCACAGGTGCATTTTCCTCATTAGCAGGACCATGATCCCTGGCAGTGCCCCTCTGCCAGAGGCACATCCTCTGTCCCCTCTGCCAGGGGCACATTCTCTGTCCCCTCTTCCAGGCCAGCTTGAAGTCCCACTGAGCTGAGCATGGCCACTCAGCAGCCACCAGGGTTTGGAGATGGAGAAGACAAGAAAAGGCCTGCAGACCCATCAGTGAGCTCTTACATTCTGTCTGTTCATCTGAAGAGCCAAACCAAAACTAAGATCTGCATCTGCTCCAAATAATATTTTTCACATTATTTCCTCTGGAATTTGTTTAATTCCATTATGTTTTAGGGCTTTCCATCACTGAAAGCCATCACGTTGAATTATAGCAGTTGGGGGAATAGCAAAGTACTCTCGCAAGTACCTCTGTAGAAGATTAGGACAAAAGGCAGAAGAGTATGCTCAGGACACTTGATGAATAAAAAACGGTTTGGAAATTTTCACCACAGTTTCATCTCAATAATGGTATTAATAGCTGTCTATTAGAATAGTAAAAAGAATCAAATTAGGGAATTTGAATGGGATAGTTCCAAGGGAAAAACAATATTTTGACTAAAAATTGCGTTATTAAGTGGCTATCAGGTCATGTCTTTTTACTCCTCTTTCAGAAATTCTTAGATACTGTTATAAGTTGCACAAGTGCTGCTCTGCTCTTCTGTACAACAACCAAAGCTGCTTATGAGGAGTCCTAATCAGTTACTCCAGAGTTAACACTGTTGTTGTTAGAGAAACCAGATTTATCTCTATGCCCAATTAGTTTGTACTTACTCATGAATCTCACTTTCATTTCCTGACAACAAAATCAACACAAACTTCCTAAAATATTATGACAATCTGGTGGAAAAAAACACCCTAATAATGTGATGTATTGCAGATCAGACATATTTTCCTACAAAGGCTCCAAGAAATACACTGCCAGTGGGACACAAATACAGGGTGGGAGGGCATCAGCTCAATCTGCCATTTACCAACACACATGGCCAAAGCCAATTTTAATTTGGAATTCCCCAGCTTCTTAGGCTGAGGATTATAAACCATTTCTGTGCATTTTGCAAAGCATTTTTAATTTGCTTCAGTGAAAAATGTGACTAATGCCACCGGAATGACATTCCTGACATTCCTTCATATTGGAAGACTGCAGCTAAGGTGTTGCCTGGGGAGCAAGGCTGGGGAGAACCAGCCCAGCAGGGAGGGCCATAATCCACAAAAGCAAAACCTAAACACACAGAGGGATGCCTGTAAAAGCAACATGAGACAACACCTATTGGAAAAGATACAGCAGCTGGTTGGCTTTGTCCATCTTACGTTTTCTGTTTAGATCAGTTTATTCCTCTGGAATAACTTTGGGAGGAAGTTTTGTCCAGTCTTTCATATAAAAATTATCCAGAGGTCTGAGGTTGGGGGTTTTTTTAATCAAATACATATTTTAGAAAGTCATCGGGATCCTTTTTCACAACAACTATTTGCAGTGTCTGAGCATTAAGAATATAATGTATTCAGATGCTGAACACATACAGACAACACTTAATATGAAGACTCTTTGCATAATACAAAGCAGTTCTGCTGTCTTTAATGAATATTTTAGCACTGATTGAGGTAAACAAAACCAGCTTCTGAAGGACAACAGATTTCACCCTGAGTTAAAAATCTCTCTTCGTTGCAAAACTGCACTCATACTATGGTGGGGTTTTTATTATTAGTTTCCTTTTAAGGCCAAAGTTGTCCAATATTTTTCTGAGCCTGAAGTGCAGGAGCCCAATGTGTGAGGTGTCTCTCAGGGCACTGTGCTCACAGCTCCAGGGTCACCGTCAGGTTTTGGGCCTTAGCATGGGTCTTTAAAAGCAACTGCAACACAGTTGAAGCATGAAATTATTTACATAAGCCACTAAACCCTCTGACAACCCCAGGGCATCCTCCTGCCGTGGAATTTAACCTGAGACAAAAGCTTCAGGCAGGCACCCCTGCCCGACCCTCACATCCTGTTCTTCACCTGCTCCACAGCCGTGCTGGAGAACATGCAACCAAGGACTGGCCACCCAAACTCTTCATCAGCTGCCCAACTCCAGTTTTGGAGGGTGTTTTACAGCAAGCTGTGGAAAACAACTTGGAGAGCTCTAATTAATGCCCAGGATGACAGTTTGAAGGCTACCTGCTGGTGACACGTATGAATCAACTCCACGTTGCTTTCATTGGGAAA
Organism: Oxylabes madagascariensis; assembly: GCA_013400675.1. Classification (NCBI taxonomy): domain Eukaryota; kingdom Metazoa; phylum Chordata; class Aves; order Passeriformes; family Timaliidae; genus Oxylabes; species Oxylabes madagascariensis. The sequence continues at coordinate 8,094 of VYZR01096820.1, forward strand.
ACAATTCAGCCTTGATGATATGTCACTCCTAGTGACTACAAAGAGAGGTTTATGGGGCTTGATTCATGCTTTTGTCTAGTCAGGGAAGACTCACTGGCCTCAGTGTGTATCATTTGATACACATATTCCTCTCCTACCCGCAAGCCTTCAGCACATACTCTGGTTTAAGTGCATAATCCTCATCCCTCTGCTCTTTGGGGAGTGGAAGGAAGGCAAGTGCATTAACGACCCAAAAAGCAAAGTGACAGAATATGTTACTGCATGGTTCTTAGCAAAAGAATTTGTACATGGCATGAAACCAAATCTGCTATTAGTAATGAGTGTACATGCAGCTACATTGTAAATCACAGCGCTGGGGAGGAAGCAAGGAGTACAGGGAAAACACAGGATTTCAAGAAAGAAACTCTAAATCCATCTCCAGGGGGAATTAGATGAAATAATAAAGGGAACTGTTAACAGACATTGAAAACAGGCTAGTGCTGTGGTTTTTCTCATTTCTTGATATAATTATTTAATACCAGTACCTTGTTCAGTATCATTACACTGGTATAAAATGTTCAGAGCCACCAGAGCTTGCCAGGGCTGGGGAAGCAGCGCCCAGCAGAGCCCTGCTCTGCAGCACAGCAGTGAGAGGCACTCTGTGCAGAAGGACAAGCCCCTGGCAGGGCACAGCCTCTGTGTTACTGCTGCCAGAGACCTTCCCTGCCTTTGCTTGCTGCCCAGCAGCCGGCTGGGCTCTGACAGACCTCCCTGCACGGTGGGGTTGTGTGTCCTGCTGATGTCCCCAGGCCCCCTGAGCTCTGACAGACCTCCCTGCACGGTGGGGTTGTGTGTCCTGCTGATGTCCCCAGGCCCCCTGAGCTCNCACAGCCTCTGTGTTACTGCTGCCAGAGACCTTCCCTGCCTTTGCCTGCTGCCCAGCAGCCAGCTGGGCTCTGACAGACCTCCCTGCACGGTGGGGTTGTGTGTCCTGCTGATGTCCCCAGGCCCCCTGAGCTCCCTGTCCCTTCCCCAGCACCAGCCCCACATCCCCTGCCTGGCTCTAAAGTCACTCATCAAAGCCCCCAGGGAGGTGAGGGGCCTCATCTTCCCCACCTCCACCACTTCTCCAAGTACTCTGAGTTTCTAAAAATTCATCTTTTCCATCCCTTACTTCTGTTGCCTTGTGTGGCCGTACCAAGACGTGGTGGTTGGATATTGCTGAGCCTTTGGCTTCTCAAAACCCACCTCTGACCATCCCACGGAGAGGCAGCTGCTCTGATGAGCAGCCCTGCCACACTCACACTGCCCTCCCTTAGAGCTTCTCCATGGATGAAGATCAGCAGGATCAGGCCTTCAGAAATGTATCCAGCTGAATGAGATCAGGATCATGACATTACAACACTCCTGCTAGGATAAGGCTGCCCCACAACTTTTAGGTGCTCAGGATGGACATCGTCAGTGCCTCCCACACCAGGGAGATGCTGAAAATGGAAAAAGATAATTTCATTCAGAAACAAACCAAAACATGTTCTGAATGTTGGGGATAATATCAGACCCTGTGAACCATTCATTTCACAGTTTTGAGATTCAGCATCTGTGTTTTGCAATATGTCAGTGCTAAATTCATCACTGAATATTTATATTATTTTCCCATCTTCTGATCAGATAATAGTACAGATACGGGACACAGGCTGCTGTTAGCAAGTCATAGCATGAAGTCATCTTTGATGAAATGCAGCTGTTCAGAGTCAAGCTGTCTGATCACAGTGAAGACAGACATTTCCATTGCAATCCTTCACAAAAGATGATTTAATTCAGGAGGATCTCCCTATAAATTATTCTTAAAACTGAGATAGGAATTACTTAATTGGTGCACTGGCATGCATTTCAAGAAAAACAAAAATGAAAATAACTAAGTGGAACACTGTTTTCCTGGTTTCAGATGATGGAAGAAGAGGTTAGACAATATTAAGTATGAATTTCTGAGCTGAAAGTACCTATCCTAAGTCCATTCTTGGACATAACACCTACCAAAGGACTGGAAGCAGCAATGCATTTATGTTTTCTGCAGGTAATGCAGAATTAGTATTCCACTTAAAATTATAAACAGACTTACTTTATTATCAAGTTCAAGCTACAGAGTGTTTGGCCACTTTCATGTTGAGTCCAATACCTTAAAAACTTCCTGCTAAAGACCACGACAGCAGCCGGAATTTAATGTGAGAGAGGTTCAGACTGTGCTCTGGCTTTTAGCTCCCACTTTCTGCAGAAAGGATAAGAGAGTAGGATTCCTCACCCCATCAGGACTCAGACCCACTCTCCATGGTGCCATAACTTGCAGATGGGCAAAGCAGATTTGGTTCATTTCACAAAGTGGGGTCAAATCTCTGAAGGGCTCCTGCTACACCACATCAGCTGATGGATGAACGAGGAGTCAGGAGAAGGAAAAAATTAAAGGTCCATGGAGCGAGGCAGCATTTACACAGGCCTTTCTGAAGCACATGCCTTTTTCATATAAGATGAAAAGGGGCTTTTTGTATGAGTTTTTCTCGTAGTCCAGTTATTCTAGGCAGAAGTAGTCAGTTTTCTATTCTATGGTTCATTCATAGTGAAACTGGTGAACCATTTCCACAGCACTTCCCTGCTTTCACAGGCTTGTGCAGTGCATTGTCATTAGTGAACTGTCCACTCGCTCTGTCTGAACACTCCTGTAAGCACTAAAGGGTGGCTGGACCACCTCTGGCATCCCCATGCATTCTCACAAGCACTTTGTTATTGGGTTTTACTGGCTCTGTGTGCATGCCATCAGAAATTTCACCTTGCAGCTGAAACATGGGCTGTGTGTTTGGTTTGGATGAGCTGCCACTACAGTAACTGGGAAGAAAAAGGTATTTTATATATATGAGCTTGTTTTAATGAGCTTTCCTGTAAGTAGTAACTGTTTTATTGGCTCTTATATGTATTGCTAACCCGTTAATTGATGTTTTTGGATTGCTGTAGATTGCTACTGAAGGTAAAACATGGCTTTAAGAATTTTAATATTGTAATCATGGAAAAGATTGCCATGTTATCATATGAGAAAATCTGCATAATTCAGGTGATGATTTTGCTGTGGTCTGCTTTCAGCAGCATTCGGTGTCTGTTCATCCTGAACCAAAATTAGTATTTTCTATGGACTCAGCTGTAGGTACTTCCGGTGTTTACAGTAAACCCTTAACATAAAACTGCCAAAAAAAAGGAGGAGGTCTTTAGACAAATTTCAGAAAGGCAAGACTTGCTCCATATATTTTTCTTTCAGTCATACAAATCTGTGACTTAAAGGTAAGAAATAGAAATAAACATTGTGTCCATGTGCACTTGGGCATTCAGTCCTGCCGTGGTTTGGCTCCAGATGCTCCAGACTTGCAGCTCCCTAAGCTGTAATTTACTTGTTCCCTTCCATACAAGATTTGGGATGTTTTGAAGACCACCCAATTCAGGAGTTTCACAGCTGCTTGGGAAGTTCAGATGACCACTTCTGATTAAAGCTGACATTAATATGCAATCTGCTGTAGGATTTCCTCAGACTCAGGTGCTCTCCTTCCCTTTGCATCCCTCTACTCCTCAGATGTCAATCATGACTATTTCCCAAAAAAGGGAACCATTCAGCTTACATGGCAGTAATAGAACAGTTTTCAATCTCAGTTAACCTTTACAGCAGTAACACTAATTTGCAGTCTGTTCATACTGAATGCTAAATTCTCTCTATTTCCTGCTCTGAATTTCATTCTGTGTCAATTAGTGCTATGAAGTCAGTCTAATAATGATGTATGGTTAGCACAGGGCTTGTGTCTGAGAGCTGGGAGGAATGCACAGAGGACAGATAATTGAGATGGCGCCGTCCGTGAGCTGTGCCATGCTTTGTTGAAGTTAAAGGGTCTAGAAACGTGCTATAAAAATATGTTTTGACATGGGTACTGAGAACATTTAGATGTTTCCAGCAAATCTGTTGAAAATAAATAAAAAGATCCAGCTGCTTTAAATTTGTGCATGAAGGTGAAAGGACACAGACCTGTTCAAGCCATTGCCGTATTTGCTTTACTGAAGAATGATGTGCAAAAAAAATCTCAACCAATAATTTCCGAGGTTGTGACTCTGTTTATTTACACTAATATGCTGAAAGCAGTACACAAATGAGCACAAAGTGATGCTGCCATGTCCTCTGGCTTTTTCCATATTGCACCCGTAAGATCTGATCTGCTGGAGACTGACAAGAAACTCTAATGAGTAAACCTGACAAACGTGAGATCAGTGGATGGGATGTTTGGCCACATGAGGTGCCCCAAAGGCAGTGGGAGGCAGGGCAGTGACTGACTTGTCCCAGCACAAGGGACACCTGGAGATTGTGGACAGGATTCAGCACAGGTGACTTGAGCCACCACCAGAGCAAAGCACATCTGGAGGAGGAGCTGTTGTTTCACATCAGTGAGGACAGGAATACACATGGCTTGTTCTGGGTGAGTGACATGTTCTTGGTGCACAAAGAACCCACCGTGGTGAAAAGAGTGGTGGGAACCACCTTTGTGTCATCCTGGCACCACTGCCAGGGTCAAACACTGCAGCCAGTCCCAGACTGACCTCTGAGCATTGGCTCTGGTGAGTCCTGCTGCCCCTGGGATCACACCCACTGTTAGGTGAGAGCAGGAGCAGGGCAAGAGGAGGATCCTTACTCGTAAGACGGGAGCTATGCCAGAGATGCATAGGGAATACAAAAGGTCCAGCCCTTTACTTTTCCAGCCCTTTCCCTTTCAGAGCAGCCCTGGATCTGTTCCCAGTTGGCTCCTGCAATGACAGGACCCCCAATCTCCCCAGAAGGTGGGTGATGATGTGCAGGGTTTGCCCACACTGAGCCCTGTGCTTCCCATGGCCCTGCCTGGCTCACTCCCGCCCGGAGCGGCGGGCACAGAGCTCGATGCTGTCACTGCTCCAGGCTCTCACTGACTCTGACAGCACCCACTGACATATTCATGGGCTTAATGGCACATCAATCTCCATCTTTTTTGGCAATGGCACATTGCATCTTCCAGAAAAGAAAAAAAAAATATCAAATTGCCTCTATTCCTCTCCATTTCTCCTTGCATTTTAGTAAAAAAGAGGTGGAAGGCAGCAATGACCTCACGAGCCTCCAAACTGCATCTTCAGGCTTTCCACCTCAGGAAAACTGTAAATGCCTGTCTGTAGATGCACACTGAGCTTAAGGAAATAATGGGGAGAAATTAGAAATTTATTAGTTTTAGAAGAAAAAGAGAGGAATGCACTGAATAGCTACGATGCTGCATCACTGGGATACATTAAAAACCCAAATGAATCTCAATGTCAGCCAATGCACTGCCATAACAAATGAACGTGGTGGCAAAGGGTAGGCATTGTTGCTAAGCTGACAAAAATAAATTAGTCACCTGTCAGTACTTGCTTAGAATTTACAAACACATCAGTTTTTGAGGGAAGAGCAGAAAATAGTCAGCATATTTTTCCATTAGATCACTGTGCAGAGTGAACTAAGCACTTTGTTTTCATTTATGCTGTAACTTATCCCCTGCTGCACAGTAAAAGCCTCCTCCTGGGAGTGAGGCACTTCTCACCTGGAGGGCACAGAGCTGATGAAGGCACCAGAGGAAGCTGAGGGGACACGAGTGCTGGGAGTGACCCAGCACTGGCTGTGACCCTGCAGGACTGCGCTGAACCACAGAGCCCCAGTGCCTCCCCAGCTGCAAAACTCATCTGCTCAGAGCCTGTGACACTCAGGCAAAACCAAGGAGGAGTTACTGCTCTTTGTGGACAAATTTTAGCATCTGCTGCAGAATAAAGACAGAAGAGTTTACCTTGGGCCACAGGTCTCCTCTGCTACATCAATACGTGAGTGTCATCTCTGCTCCCC
>VYZR01096823.1:14606-30664 GCA_013400675.1 Oxylabes madagascariensis
CCACAGCAAAAGTTGCACAGCACAGCCAGCTGGAAAGAGGTGGACAAGAAGCGCAGACCAGCACACAGTGCATGCCAATTTCAAAATGCGTCTCACATGAACTACCGAAGTTGCAAAAATGGCTTCATTCCAAAGTGGACTGAAAAACGGGAATTTCCTGCAAAAGAGCATTAAAAATCCAGTAAATCAAAACATTTCATTCTTGTTTTGACTTTTTTTTTATTCTGTCTTTTATCTTGTACCAACTAAAATTAGTTATAGAATTGCATCATCTACAGCAAAATACNGACAGACTGGATCAAGGTCACTGTGCCAGTGAACCAGTGATGCTAGGAAGTGCCATTCCTTTCAGTAAACTTGGCCCACAATGTCTAACTGCGTAGCTACTAGCAGGGAAAATGCAATGCCTGAAAAGTTTGAAGGTAGAGGTAACATCTCTCATTAGACCAACTGGTAGAGCTGGAAAGGCTGGACAAACTTTTGGGTTTCTTCAGTTCTACAGCAACATCAGAATAGTGAGCTTATACTTGAGCTTTTTCTTCTTGATCAGTTTTTCATAGCTCTCCCTGACACCCTGAGATTCCCTCCACTTGCAAACTTCACATTGCTTATATTGTTGGTCCACCACAACTGCAACAGTCTAGAGCAGAGGCAGCCTCACATTGCACTGCCATCACCTACAGTCTGACACAGCTGTACGTGCAGGTTGGCACACAGTCAGGCCCAGTGTAACCCCATGGTTATACCCCACTGTGAGTTATAGGTCACAGGGCAAGGGGCTGGATTTTGTGTGAGGGTATCACACTCATGGCACTGCACTGTTAGCATGCCAAATTATACCATCAGCCCTAACTAAAGAATTTGGGGTGCTTGCATTTCTCTTTCAGCTAAGTTTATCTATGTTTCAGTCCTACATCTCCTAGTACAATTCTTCAAAACACAGGTTCAGAGAGCATTGTGAAGCTAAAGAGAAGGGGAGGAAAGTGAGAAAATAACTGCTTTCATGGCAACTGCTACCTTGGCATTGGAAGGGGAGAGAGGCAGTGGGCAAACCAGACAAAGCCCTCCCAAGTCTCATGGCAGGTTTTACTTCCTGATCTCTGAGCACCTCATGGTTGTTCAGAAAGAAGAAAATAAAAGCCTGTGTCAGGAGAGTTCCCTGAAAGAGAATGTGACACTGAAAAATTATGTCTGATTGTGAGGCATTTTGGCAGTGAAACAAGGCTGCTGGGCCAGCACATTCACCCCACGCAGCCGTTCCCACGTGCTCAGCATTACACGGGCAGCTTGCTAACTAACGGTCCCCTCGGAGCAGGAACGTATTAGCATATGGACCTGGCATCCAGGTTAGTCAGTGCTGACTCAAATGTCTGCACAATTAAGTAAAGCTAAGCAGGAAGCACAAGTAGCTCACAGTATTACTTCAATTTGGAGATAACAAAGACTTATTAATTAAGAACAGCAATTACTAGAGTAAAAGAGGTTATGAACTCTTTTTTTCACTATAAAAGTCTGTATACAAGTCTGCGTGCTGTGCTGACATTGACACTTTTCAGAAAGGCAATTCCATTTTATTAGCATACAGAAATAAGCTTCTGAAGCAGGCTGTGGCTTAGTAAAAGACACTGGAGTGCAGAGATTATTCTCTCCATCACTGCTTCTCTTTCCTGAGCATTGGGAGCATGATGACCCAGTCTCACAACACCCACTCCAGTCCCAAAGTTGGGACATTGGTGCCTTCTTTCTCCTCACCCTGTGCAGCTCTGGGTCACCGCTTTAGCAGCTGTGGAGCTGTTGGATTCCAGACACAACCCAGGAGGGAGCAGAAGAGAGGAACAGCACTACTCCTCACAGGCACAGAGCATATCATTCTCTGAGCTCCCAAAACAACTTCTACTCACTGATCTGATTAATTTTAAATATCCATTATCTCACAATTTCTTAAATAGTAACAAAATCTCCAGAAACCCTGGGGATACTGTGACTAAGGAGCAGCCAGCAGCTGGTGAAATGTACCGAGTAAGGGCAGAACCAGGTGCATGAATGTCAAATGGAAACCTCCTGGAGATTTGGAAAACTGGTGCTTTTTTAGTCTGTGCGCACAGTCAGTCACCCTGGGATATCAGGACGGAGATCCCTGGAAGGGACACACACGTGAATGGTACAAGAACCTGATGATGAACTTTAAGAACTGTACTGAACTTAAGATCACTCTGAGCCAGTATTAGTTCTTTATTTTTTGCTCTCACCTTCATTTTCATTTGCCTAGAGAGGTAGTCACATTAAGAAATATGTGTTTTAAAACATTCACCTTTTTGAGACACATATCAGCTGCATTTTAGACACTCTGACCTCTTTTTCCCCCCTAGAAATAAAGCCAGAAAAGGCCAGTGATGACTGAATTCTCTCTTTATAGCATCAGCTGGTGCCAGTTGAAGTCTGTGAGAGCTGTTTAAAGGTGTCACAGGAGAGGAACCTTATGGTGTCTGAAGTCATCTATTTTCAAGCTGTGTAAAAGTGTTTTGCTTTTCACAGTCATTTCTCAATTCTTGTTTAGTTTTAATTATCCCAAATTGTGCAAATACACCAAGAACTCAAATGGTCAGTTCCTATGTCGCAGACCCAGATTCCTATTTTCATAATAAGCCCTCTGCAAAACTGTGTAAAACAGCAGGTTAGAGAAGAGACTTTAGGATTTAAAACTTTCCATTAATTCACACTGTGCAGAAGAATCAATACTCAGCAAATGTCCAGGTGCCTTGACAGATCATATGCAGACTGTGCCAACTTGATAATTATAATTTCTTTAGTAGGTATGCCATGCATAAAAGGAGGTATATAATGCATGAAACCATACTGGAAACAAAGAGACTGGAGCTTCCTCATCAAATCTCCAAGTCACAAGGAAGTAACCTTGAAACACAAATCCAGGAGGTGAAAATGTAAGCTCCAAGAAACCACAGCTCAGCGTGGAAAAGAAAAAAGTATTGGTAACAGACATCAGAAAAACCTGGATGACAGGACTACAGGCTAAGGCCATCATGCCAATGGAAAACCATGAAGCAAATCTAGGTACTGGTTTTGACTCTTTGAATTATTCAGTCAAGTGACGTAAAGGGGCGGGATTGCCTGGCTACTCGCACACCCTGGCCCCGTGCCTGGAGTGGCCGCCTCCGTGCTCCGTGCCTCGAGCTCGGATGGCAGTGCTGAGCAGAGCTGCCTGCTCTCCATGGCTCTCAGATGCCTGCGTCTTGGACTGGAGGAAAGCATAGAGAGAGGGTTTTCCATGTGCTTCTCAAGGCTTTGTTACCCCAAGGGGTGCCATGGCCAAAAACCGAAAAAGCCCACGCTTCCAGTCTCCTTTAACCGGGGGAGTAACAAGGGGAGGTTACATTTCTCCAACCAATCAGGGGCACATCGGGGAGGGGAGTGAGGAGGGACCCATGGTCTGACAGCCAATCGGGAAGGCAAGGGGAATGGAAAGGGTCACATGCACCAATGGGACATTGTGGAAAAGGGGAATACCCAGGCAGAGGTCAGGATTGACAGGGAATTCTCTGAAAATAAGGGGTGGGACTAGGAAGGATTGACATCATGTGCATGAGGTAATAGGTGAGTCTGGGGAGTGATGGACAACTGGGCAGAGGGAGGGGAAAGCCTGTGGTAGAACCAAATCATTTCAGGGGGTAACAGGAACAAACCGCTGAGGAACTAACTTAACACTAACTTAACAAAAACCCACCACCACAGTCAATGGTGACCTTCCAGGATTGGGTTCCCTGTTCAGCATTTCACTGTTTCATAGTATTGAAAAGATATTTTTCCCTGAGCTTTGCAAAGTTTTGTCCACTACCTGGTATCTTGACAGAAAAGACAGGTATCTACAGTAGATACAAAGGGAAAAGAAATCAAACCCAAAGGTATTTTCTCATTTCTTTAAAAACAAAAAAATATATCATAAAAAACCCCATAAATTCTTAATTTTTAAAAAATTATGTATTAAACAGTATGTGCTTATTAATAAATTACTAGGCAAACAGATGTAGAAGTCACTTTCAATGTGTTGTTGAAGGTGTTTATGTCAATGAGACAAGCAGAAGAATTTTTAGATGATTGTTTGCATGAGATAAATACTAAAATAAGGGCAAACTAAGCAACTTTAAAATAGAAGTGATGGATTGTTCCCTATTGTTCTGAAAGAACATCTGGCAGTATTTGTTCATACACACTTAAGGTGACCTTTCCTCATTAGAAGTGATTTCCACTCCAAGTTTCCAAAGCAATTGCTTGACAGCCCCCTATTCTATAAAAATTACATGAGTCACACCTAGGTAGCTGAATTGATACAAACAACATCATTTTAATAGGAGCATCCTATTTGTTCTATGAAAACAATAGTAAATCACAAACTTATTTCTTCTTTTACTATCTCTTGCATATCTGAAAGAGTAACTGAGCATTCAACCCACAGGAGTTTACTGTCATAATGGAGGTAAGAAGAAAAGAACCCAAAGGTGTTGCAGCAGCCCTCTTGTTAGAGGGTAGAAATGAGCCAAGACACAGACTTCTTGTTTATCACAGCATGAAAAGGGTCCGGGCTTATTCCCGTCTACAGCTCAGCCATCCTAACTCCAACTATTCACTGACAATGGCCGCAGCAAGCTCCTAAGGTTTCCCTAGCCTCTGACTGCTGGTTATTTCCTGCTAGACAATGGCTGCAGCAAGCTCCTACACTAGGTTTCCCTTGCAGCCTCTGCCTGCTGGCTATTTCCTGCTAAACTATGACTGCAGGTTTTAGTTTGCAGACTCCGAATGCAGGCTTCTACCTAGCTAGACTGTGACTGCAGGTTCCAACAACAGGCTCTAACTGCAGACCCAGACTGACCTCACAGCAGTGATTCTCTCTCCCCTGGACCCTTCTTCTTCATGACCCTCACATTAATGATCCTCCATGATGCTCCCTTCACTAGCTAACCCACTTCCTTTTATCACACTTATCTTTATTGGATATAGCTGTGACTCATCAGGGGAGAGGCTGGGTAATTAACACAGCTGTTACTTATCAGGGATGAGGTCACCTGTATTCCCTTCTCCTACACAAACGAATAGGAAAATAGAACTCTTCAAAAGTGGTGAGTTTTGGCCTTGATTTATTTATTTCAGCTGAAGAAGGTATCTCTGACCTTACAGCTCTTTTGGAGGTACATTTTGTTCCCCAAGACAAACTCAAGGTTGCCAAGGGGTACAGCAGAAACCTGTGCCACATGCGGCACCATAGGCAGGGACACCAGTGATGCCCGAGCACTGGCAGGTAGCAGGGATACACAGTCAGGCCTGTATGCAAACTAAATATGACAGCATAGAGGCTTCAGGTGGAACATTACTAGGCACATACACAAATAAATGTACCAAGTATTGTGTCCTTCTATACAAAAGTAGCTCCATAAATGCCATACTGCTGTACGTATGCTGGAATTACAGGCACAGAGCAATCTGGGCTGAAAAATCTTCCTGTTTTGGTAGCATGGTTGGCAATCCTTCTTACACACAGGTTTACATCTCTTCACAGGCATTCAGTTAGTTCAGGCCTGTTCGTTCCCTGGAGCAGAGATTCTTTTGTATGCCAAATTTGAGTACGTGGGTATTTTCGGTAGAAACATTATGCCTTCAAGATATGCAGGCATCAAGTATTCAGGATGCAAATGAAGATTACATCTTTGTACAAATTGTATCCAAGGCAATCATACTGGAGACCGAGATAATTCCAGCCCTTTTGAGTATTTTTTTAAACATTATAAAATTGGGCTAAAGCCCAATTCTCCTTCTCTGAATGACAATTACTTGAGCCAAGCCATGATCTGTGCCATCTCCTTGTATTTCATTTTAGCAATATAACAGAGAGAATTTCTCTGCCAGAAGTTTCCTTGCCTCTGCTGCTAACTTTTGTTTTGTATTTGTTTCTTTAGTAGAAGGAGACGACTTCTACTAAAGAAGAAGTTCTACCTCTACTGTATTTATTTGTTTTGTAGATCTCAGAGGAAGACCCCAGGGGCATCTGATCAAGCCACCTCCAAACTGGACAAAAAGAACAGAGGTTGCAAACCAGATCTCTTATTCAATGCGTTACTGAGCCACACCAGGTGTGCTCTGCAAAGGGGGAGGAGGAGGATTACTCTCTTTTCCTTTTCAAAATCACACTATTAATATAAAAAATATTTATATTATTATTTAGGGCAAAAATAATGTTATAAATGTACATTGTAGTGTTTTATGAAATAGAAATTGCAAGCTTGTAAAAGAGAATGTTACATATAGTCACAATCAATTAGATGGATTTAGAAGCAATTATATATGGTATATATCCAATTACTATAAACTTAGAAAATTATCTGAGGTAATTGCGCATCTATTTATTTTTGTCGCAGGATTTTAAATTAATGCACATAATTTTAACAATGACCTGGTATACAATATACCAAAATTCAGAATAAAAATCCTTAAGAAATAAGATGCAATTCATTCCAGTTTGAAAATCAAAGTCTTCATATTACAAATTCTGTTTTGAAAATGTAAAGAGAATGTATGTATATTTTAAAATAACTCAAAAATGTCTTGAAAAAAGATTATTTTAACATACTGTATGGGTAGGCATATAAATCTGAAATTACCAAGGAACATAAGTTTCTTGGCATCTGTCATACAGATAAAGCCCAGAAAAATAAGGGTATTTTCTGGTAAAGAACTAAATTAATGGAATCTACCTCAAATGACTATATTGCTTGGGTTGGTACATTCTTAAAGTCTTCACCCAAATGCTGCTGCCAGTTCCAAAGCCTCCTGCTATTTAGAACTTAAGAACTAGCTCAATGTTCTCTGTTGTATAACTGAGGCATTTAAAGAAAACAGAAAAAGTAAGAACCAGGGAGGTTTGGTTGGTTGTTTTTGTTTTGTTTGGTTGGTTTTTTTTTTAAGAATGAAAGGCAGAAGAAAAGTCAATGAAAAGGAAGTCACTGACTTTTCATGGGGAAAATTTTTTATGAACAACAGTGTTCATAAACATGTCTCCTGTATCTCCCTCTCTGTGCTGTTTACATGTTTTGTGTGTTTAGCTACAAAAAAGCACTCCAGCAAATTTCTAAGAAATAGAATCTGATTTTTTAAATCCTATTTCTATTGAAGATAATCAAGAGATAAACTGCTTCATTCTGTTACAGCCACTCAAAAAAACAATCTCATTGATGGAGCAGAAGAACCAGGCAATGGTAGTCACCCCTTCACAAAACTGCTTGCACTGAAGAGTATAGCACTGTGACTTTGAGCTGATGTTAAAAAGGTGACTCTACATGATACAACAGCTCAACAGCGTAACTGATTTCTAAGGTGCTTGCAACGCAGAATGAACCTTACAGGTAAAATCCCTGTCCCCAAGTCACTTAATCCCTTTCATATTAATAAAGGCTGTTATTTTATCCCTTAATGGAGTAGTGAGATTAAAGTTATGGAAGGAAACATCTCATTTTGGGAAGTTATGTCAAGAAGGGTGATTCTCACAGTCATTGTGAGGAAAAAAAAGTCACATTTCTCTTTGAAAGGGAATAACTAGGTCAGATTCCTAACTCAGAGAATTACTGGATTAGTTACATGTGTGAGAGTTTCCCTGTACAACCACAACTTTGCACTTCTGCTCTTCCTCGNCTACTGTATTTATTTGTTTTGTAGATCTCAGAGGAAGACCCCAGGGGCATCTGATCAAGCCACTTCCAAACTGGACAAAAAGAACAGAGGTTGCAAACCAGATCTCTTATTCAATGCCTTACTGAGCCACACCAGGTGTGCTTTGCAAAGGGGGAGGAGGAGGATTACTCTCTTTTCCTTTTCAAAATCACACTATTAATATAAAAATATTTATATTATTATTTAGGGCAAAAATAATGTTATAAATGTACATTGTAGTGTTTTATGAAATAGAAATTGCAAGCTTGTAAAAGAGAATGTTACATATAGTCACAATCAATTAGATGGATTTAGAAGCAATTATATATGGTATATATCCAATTACTATAAACTTAGAAAATTATCTGAGGTAATTGCGCATCTATTTATTTTTGTCACAGGATTTTAAATTAATGCACATAATTTTAACAATGACCTGGTATACAATATACCAAAATTCAGAATAAAAATCCTTAAGAAATAAGATGCAATTCATTCCAGTTTGAAAATCAAAGTCTTCATATTACAAATTCTGTTTTGAAAATGTAAAGAGAATGTATGTATATTTTAAAATAACTCAAAAATGTCTTGAAAAAAGATTATTTTAACATACTGTATGGGTAGGCATATAAATCTGAAATTACCAAGGAACATAAGTTTCTTGGCATCTGTCATACAGATAAAGCCCAGAAAAATAAGGGTATTTTCTGGTAAAGAACTAAATTAATGGAATCTACCTCAAATGACTATATTGCTTGGGTTGGTACATTCTTAAAGTCTTCACCCAAATGCTGCTGCCAGTTCCAAAGCCTCCTGCTATTTAGAACTTAAGAACTAGCTCAATGTTCTCTGTTGTATAACTGAGGCATTTAAAGAAAACAGAAAAAGTAAGAACCAGGGAGGTTTGGTTGGTTGTTTTTGTTTTGTTTGGTTGGTTTTTTTTTTAAGAATGAAAGGCAGAAGAAAAGTCAATGAAAAGGAAGTCACTGACTTTTCATGGGGAAAATTTTTTATGAACAACAGTGTTCATAAACATGTCTCCTGTATCTCCCTCTCTGTGCTGTTTACATGTTTTGTGTGTTTAGCTACAAAAAAGCACTCCAGCAAATTTCTAAGAAATAGAATCTGATTTTTTAAATCCTATTTCTATTGAAGATAATCAAGAGATAAACTGCTTCATTCTGTTACAGCCACTCAAAAAAACAATCTCATTGATGGAGCAGAAGAACCAGGCCATGGTAGTCACCCCTTCACAAAACTGCTTGCGCTGAAGAGTATAGCACTGTGACTTTGAGCTGATGTTAAAAAGGTGACTCTACATGATACAACAGCTCAACAGCGTAACTGATTTCTAAGGTGCTTGCAACGCAGAATGAACCTTACAGGTAAAATCCCTGTCCCCAAGTCACTTAATCCCTTTCATATTAATAAAGGCTGTTATTTTATCCCTTAATGGAGTAGTGAGATTAAAGTTATGGAAGGAAACATCTCATTTTGGGAAGTTATGTCAAGAAGGGTGATTCTCACAGTCATTGTGAGGAAAAAAAAGTCACATTTCTCTTTGAAAGGGAATAACTAGGTCAGATTCCTAACTCAGAGAATTACTGGATTAGTTACATGTGTGAGAGTTTCCCTGTACAACCACAACTTTGCACTTCTGCTCTTCCTCGCCTCCTAATGAAAAACATGAAGCTGTAAGGACATTTTTCTTAAAAAAACCCTTGCATTTAGTTTGCAAACACACACAAAGACTTCTGTGTATCTCTGTATTTCTGTATACTCCTAGTCCTCAGCTTTGCATGCAGAACTTCATTCCCTGTTGAAATTGTCACCACGTTCCACTTCAATCCAGTGTGGCACCCGAATAGACCATACCTGACACTTACGTCTCGCACCAGTTCCAAGGAAGGGGCAGGAAGTGCTGGGTAGGCCACAAAAGGGATCTGTAACACCTGGACTTGATTTACAACCTCCAGAGCACTGAAGAGTGAAACCCATACGGAAGCAGCAGGGATGAGCCACACCCTCACCATTGCCTCTGGTAGATGAGCCTTGCTCAGCCTGTCACTGAGCCCCAGCACTGTGGCCCACTCCCAGCCTAATGTCTCCCAGGGGGTCACTTGGGTAAGAAAATTTCTCATACCAAGAAACGCTAGGAAAAGCACCTTAATTTTACAGCTCCTTCTCAGTGAATTAAGGAGGCTGTTTTCCCTTTCAAGAGGAGGTTTTGTGTTTTGAGCCCCTGTTATGCAAGGAAAGGGGTTGGTCAAGGTGTATATAACAAATACCAAGATGCACACAATGTCTTGCAGTCCATGTGAGTGACCCTTTAGCAGGACCACCTCAATACCTGCCCCCAGCTGGGAGGAAACAGCCGGGCCCACAGCAGAGCAGCACTGCCCACATGTGCTTTGCGTGGAGCTAGAAATACATTTCAACTGCATCTGACCCTCTGAAAGCAGTTGATCGTCTGTTGTCAGATCACTTGACATTGCTTACACCAAGCCAACAGCAGAAGACAAAATGACAAACACTGCTGAGGAGCAGTTAATACAAGCTCCTGGATGAAGGCTTTGACAGCGTTTCTGCTCTTGTGGAACACCTCCACTTCGCAAGACTATCTTCCAATGTAGCTCATTAAAAGAGCAAAAATGCTCAAGACTCCCTTCAAGGAAGCAAGGCTTAAAGTGAGCCAGGCAGAGGTTTCCTGGGCAAGATGATGAATCAGTACAACTTCTGCAGTGCATGCCTCCCGCATGCACACACAGAGCTGTGCACCTCAGGCTTGAGGTCAGTCAGTGATTTTTGGACCATGTGCCAAAATAAACTCTCAGATGTCTTGTGGGAAAAAAATCCCTGGAGGTTAAAATTCAGCAGTTTCAAGGGCTGAATCTAATAGCTTGTGTACCGTCATGACAAAAAATTGATCATAATCATAATGAAACAATCCTCTTGAAGAGTTTGGCATTTATTGCTAGGAAACTTCACTGCTGCTGTCTTGTCAAGCTGTTAACTGGCCCTCTACAGAAATAGAGTGATCTGGCTCTCCCCAGCAAATCACAGGAGTGAAATGAATTCTTTATTACAACTAGGGATTAGTAATCATTGTATTTCTAATTTGCAGAGACATCATTACTAAGAGCTTGGCTCTGACACACAGGCAACTTATGCTACTACACAAACAAAAGATCTACCTCTCTGCAATTTATTTGACCCCTTCTGCTCCATGGATGCCAGGCTCCATTATTTTATATTTTACTAGCACTAAGATAGAGAGCAGAGGTTATAGAAAACATGCATTTCATATGGCCCATCAGAAACTCTAAAACGGTATAATAAATAATTTTCTGAGTTTTCTTTCTTAGTTGAACATATTAAACATTGCTAATTTTTAAAAGAAAATAGTTCTTTCAAAGACTATGAGCACACTTTCAAAATAACTTGAAGACCAATAGAAGCGTTAGAAAAATCTTCACATTTTGCTCCAAGTCATGCTTGACAAGTGCATATTAGAATAGTAAAGGTTTATTCAAAACTTGAGAGTTACTTACCAAATGTGTATTCCTTCTATTTTTGCAGTTGAACCCCAGTGGAAATCAGGAGAGGTACTGATTCCAAGATTAACCTGCTTCTGGCCATTGCCAAGCTGTCAGCAACAGTTGTAGCACCTCTGGGATAATGTATTTAAGAACGGGAAAAAAAGAGTTATTGGGCAGAAGCAAATTGCAGCCAGAGAACAGAGAAGAATATGAGAGGAACAACTCTGCAGACACCAAGGCCAGTGAAGAAGGAGGGGCAGGAGATGCTCCAGGCACCAGCACAGAGATTCCCCTGCAGGGCATGAGGAAGACTGTGGTGAGGCATCTGTGACCCTGCAGCCCATGGACATTCGAGGTGGAGCAGAGATCCACCTGCAACCCGTGGAGGACCCCATGCAGCAACAGATGACCCTGTGGGAAGCACATGCTGGAGGAGGTTCCTGGCAGGACCTGTGGTGCCACGGAGGATCCACACCGGAACAGCCTGTTCCTGACAGACTGCACCACAAGGAAGGGACCTCCACTGGAGTAGTTAATGAAAAGCTGCAGCCTGTGGGAAGGACTCAGTTTGGAGAAGTTTGTGGATGACTGCCTGTCTCCTGCTGGAGCAGGTGAAGAGTGTGCAGAGTCCTCTCCCTTATGAGGAAAGAGCAACAGAGACTTGATGAACTGACTGGAGATCCCATTCCCAGTCATCCTATGCGGCTGCTGGGAAGAAGGTAGAGAATTTGGGAGTGAAGCTGACCCCAGGAAGAAGGGAAGGATGAATGAAAAGTGCTTCAATATTTGGGTGTATTTCTCATCACCTTAGGCTGATTTGATTGGTAATAAAGTAATTTTGACAAGTTGAGTCTGTTCTGCCCGTGACCGCAACCAGTGAGTGATCTCTCCCTGTCCTTTTCTTGAGTCATAAGCCTTCCATTATATTTTCTCTGCCGTTTCATGTTCGAATATAGCTTGGCAGGCTATTTCCTCATACCATTTTGTTGACCCTTAGCTGTCTCTGTGTGACAAGTTGAGTCTGTTCTGCCCGTGACCGCAACCAGTGAGTGATCTCTCCCTGTCCTTTTCTTGAGTCATAAGCCTTCCATTATATTTTCTCTGCCGTTTTATGTTCGAATATAGCTTGGCAGGCTATTTCCTCATACCATTTTGTTGACCCTTAGCTGTCTCTGTGTCCCAAGAGGCCCAAATAAGCCGCTAATGAGAGTGGACGGCTCTGCCACACTCTCCCAGTGCCCATGCAGAGATCCTTCCAAAGCGGTAGAGTCAAAAGGGTAAGGTGTCATTTCCAGAGGTCATTCTGAGTGCAGGATTTTATCTTGGGAACGGTAACACTTGGGAATTACAGGGTCATGTGTTGCCCGCAAATAATGCTGCATTACTCAAATGCAAAACAAATCAAAGCAGAGATCAAAGCCTGTAAGAACTGCAAGGCCTGCTCCAGGTGCAGAACATGAATACGGTTCCTGAGTATTACACACAGCAACTGTCCTACAGACAGAACAACAGCAGCTAACAAACACTGACCAGCACCAGCCCTGGCAGGGACATCATACAGTCTGATAAGAAGCACCAACATACTATGGAGTAAATAGATCCTTGTTTTCCCAGGGAGAGCAGATAACATGATGAACAAACATTTCAGTGAGTCACTTCCGGTGTTAGTGACATGCAAACCTATGGTCTAAAGGTTCAATGCTGACGCAGTTCAGGGTGTGACTTCGCTCACAGAATGAGTTTCAGGTTCACCTAAGCGGCAAAACCTGCTGTTTGAACGCTGCTGGCTCCTCCAGGGCCAGCACAAGGACATGCTGCATTCCAGAACCTGGCTACTGGATATATTTTCATGATCCTTAACCATGACCATTAAGTCATGTGGTTTTCTATTCTAAGGATTGCATTTTATCTGCCACAGTTCTTTATTTTTTCCATGCCAATGACAGTAAGGTTAAATAAAGAAATTCCTATACTCAAAGAAAAAGAGCTTCATGCTGCTTCTGGGTTTGTACTCTCAAGGTATGATTAGCAACTGGTTAGAAGAGTTCCAATCTGACTATCCAAAATTATGTCCAATTGGTATCTTTCCTTCTGGGGACTGTAGTTCTTAAAAACTATACAGAAAATAAAGACAACCCTATCACTGACCATTTTGTTTTAAAGAAGAAGATATAATCTCACATCAAAGCACAAAATTCCCTCTAGGAGCCCCTATACATAAATCTTTTTATCTTTATCTGAGAAACCAACAGTAGTGAAGTACTGGAAATGGAAATGTGAACCCTTATAGAAAAAAATACCTGGAATAGAATGAAACTTCATCTTACTGCCTATTAAGCTCAGGTACAATAATTCAGCAAGGTATTAAAAATTTTCCTGGTACTTGGTATCACCTAAGTGTAAGGCAAAGTGCTTTGCAGAGATTATGTATTTTGTTACTGCATTCAACTTCAGCTCCTGTGATAAACTGAGCTAAAATGCTAACTTTAATAAATGATCACCCTGGGATCACACATTATCTGATGTGAAACAGACTGACCAAGAACTGAGACATCCCATTCCTCAAGGAACATTCCGTATCAACTATTTTCAACTATTCACTTGTAAATACATTTTTCAGTTGCTTCCCTAAATTGCAGAAATAGTGTCATAAATGAGGGCTCCTGATGCTCTGCTGAGTCCTGTCACCTCTCTGAAGCACCAGGACCAACACAACCCCAGGGTGTCAGGCATCCCAGATCATATGGCTGTACTTTTCTGGCAGAAGTGGTTAAGATACATTTCCCATTTTATTTCTGACCATATAATCTTTTAGTTCCTTTCATATGTCAGTCACATTTACGACCAAATAAAACATCCCCTGCTTTGCCCTGACCCATCTGCCTTTCTTAAAAATGCAACCCTGCTTATATTTTTTGCTGTGCCAAACAAATTCCTATTGCTTCCTGGCACGAGGTCATTCCAGGCAAATACTGGTATGTCATCTCTCTTCTCTCCCGTCACCTGCTGCTGCAGATTCATACTTAGGATTCTGTAGACAGGCACTGATGGGGAATAATACATAACTTGTCTGAGTCTTATTCTTTGTGAAAATGGCAGACCTTTTCAGGCAGTGTAAAGCAATCCATTTCAACAGCAAAGACTTTGTCCAAACATCTTAAATACTATTACTTTCTTAGAAAAATGTATTTTAAAAAACCTACAAATGGAAGCATTTTAAATAAATTACTCTAGAGTATGATGTTTTCTATGTTCACAAGCTGCAAATTAAATAATTAACAGGCATTTTATCAGCAGTTTCATTTTGTTTTGATGAAGATGTATATCCCATTAGGGTAACAAAACCAACAATTCACTAAGACAGTGACTCTAATTTCCTATATTAACCCTACAGGGAAGAAGGTATTCAGCATCAAACAGCTCTGTCACTTCTTTCTCTAGAGGATAACTTTTTGGATGCATTACTAACAGGCAAGGAAAACTCCTTTACAAAAAGAGGTTTATTTACACTATCAAGAAATTAAGACAAAAGTGATGCAGTACTGTCTGTGTTAATAAGAAATACATTTTCTAAAAAGCGCTAACAAGCTACAACTCACAGGCTTTCTAAAAGCTTAGGATATTAAGGCATTACAAAAGAGATGCTAGTAGTGCTGGAACTCATGAAGAAATGTGGGGATGGTTTTCAAAGTCAAGGTGTATTTTCCCAGCCTTTGAACACTTGTTTTGAAATCTAGCTCTCCAAAATAGCCATTGGGCCCCATTATACTGCAGAGGGAAGTGCAGAGTGCAAACCCAGAACTGCCTGACTCCATCTCAAATATAATTAATTAGGGGCCACAAGGTACCACAGACGAAGCCCATTTAAATGGAAATTCTTCCTCTAAAAAGAGACATATAGAGACTTCCCAATTCAGCAAGTAAGTCAATGTGGAAACTCATCCTTACCTGCCTGACCAGCTACAGACTCATCTCACATCACCCTCAAATGCCTACTGCTGAGCAGGAGTGTTCAAACTCCTGAACTTCACTTAGCACCTTAATGAAATAAAAAATATTTGCAACATTTACACAGTGGACAAACATTCCAAAATTACATCTACCGAATGTGGGTTTGGCTAAATAAGAGAGTTTATCACCCTGTTTATTACTCCTAAATATGCAGCAAAACTGGCCTTTAAAATTATTTTATAGCATTTCTTCCATAATTATTTGGGGAAAAAAAGTTGGCCCTAAAAGTAAAAAAATACTTGTAAGAATCATTCGAAAGTCATAAGCTAATTTTTCAGAAAAAGTAACCAGAAGTTTGTATTTTTAATGCAGATCTTGTTTAGTAACAGGAAGCATACATGGCATAGGCAAGTGTAGGGAGTCTCCTGCCTTTCTCTCAAAGAAACGAGAAAACCTCTGGACCACAGGAAATAACACAAGTTTTAGAAAATCCCAGTGGTATGAGGGAAAACCCTTCAAATAAATCTGTAAGCCCTCAAAACAATGTTAAAGGACAGCAGATGTTCTTCCCCTCCACTAGCTTGTTCGGAGACTCACACACTCCCTAGAAGTCTTTTATTTGCAATAATTAAAAGATCCAGACTCATACAAATGGAGAAACTGAGACAAATAGGTGCATAAGGAAGGACAGGCTGTGCCCATCCTCTTCTTGCTGAAAAACACCCATCCTCTCTGAATACACAAAGATAATGGAAAAATACAGACCTTTGAATATACTTTTTCTTCAGACTTTAATAATGTAAAACAGAGCCTCCAAAAAAGAGAGAAAAAAAAAAAAAAAGCTAGTCTTAAATT
>VYZR01096825.1:0-25343 GCA_013400675.1 Oxylabes madagascariensis
CTGTCCAAAACCAGGACAATGACTGCAGAATTTCCTGTCCAGGGACAGGGACCTGCTCTGTTACCCACTCACTCAACCTGCACAGCATCTCAGGCACATGGTGTGGCAATTGGGGTGTCCTGCAAGGCCAGGAGCTGGACTCGGTGATCCTTGTGGGTCCCTTCCAACTCAGGATATTCCATGGTTCTGTTCTAATTTCTGCTTCTTTTCCCCGAAGCAAAAGCAATCCAGCACTGTGCAGGGATGTCCCAGCTGGCATGCAGAGAAGAGCAAGGCGGACAGATGGAAAACAGCCTTGTGTGTATCCAAAATTGCTGGGAGAAACAGTGTTAGCCCCTCAGTCAGCAAGCGCTTTCCCTTGCTCCTGGGATCTGTTCTCCAGCATGCAAGAGCAGTGTTCTGCACCAGCTGACTGAGGAAAGCTGTGCTCCAGCTCTCCCTTCCTACCCCAGGATCCCTGAGGAGCTCCATGGCACACCAGTGGGGCTGGAGGCACTGAGCCCAGCAGCACTGCAGAAATAACTTTGTCTCCCACCAGGAGGATCAGACGGGGTTGGAACACTTGAGCATCCTTTATTTGGTTGGATAAACAGAACTGCACGGCCTGTGGGGGAATGGTGCTTAACAAGGTCAGGTTTGGGCCACGTGAAACTCAAAACACGGGGTCTGTTCTTCCCTTGTGTGCACTGTCATAGTGGAAAAACTGTGGGTTTGTAATCATCAGAGTGCAGTCAGGGCTGGTAATTGTGCTCTACAACTTCCTTGGCTACAGCTGCAGCCAAAGCAACGTTACTCTTCAGCCTCCTTTTTCTAGTTATCAGCAGAAATTTAAAGCAGAATATGCCTTGATTAGATAAAGCTGTTCAGGATGTGCAGGAGGTTGTGCAGTTTGCTAGAGCAAAGTGGGAGAAACATGATTTCATGTTGCTGTGATGGATGCACCAAAGCAGTGATGTGAAACATCACAGAGCAGAGGTTACAGAGGTAACTTCTGGGTCATATGGAGTTAATGAATGAATGAATACGTGAATCAACTAGGATGAAATACTAAAGCAGGCTTTGGAGATGATTTCGGAAGCTGTCTCCCCAAGCGAATGCACGTGATCTTGCCCGTGAGCTGCTTTTTCTCATCTACCATGGCTTTCCATCTGCAAGTCCTGGATCTGGTTAAATCCCACTTGTTTCTTTTCAGAAATGTCTCTGGCTCATGGTGAGTTTGGATTACTTAAGCACTGCTTGCACAGGTAATTAAAAAGAGCAAGGAGGTGCCAACTTCACCCTGAAAGCAGGAAAGCAAAAATGCTGGGAGAAATCCTGTGGTGGCGGGAATGCTGCTGTGGGGCAGTCAACACTGAGGTCAGCCTGGGATGCCTGTCTTCCATTTGGCTTCATTATTCTCCCACTTAACCTCAATGTTTTGTCCCTTTATCATTTGTTTCCCAATAAAGACTGATTCCTTTCCTTTCTCCAGATGACAGCTATGCAGAAATCATCCCTTGGGATTTCTCACTCTCTGGGTGAGGAAAACAGTGGTGCCTGAAGCCTTCAGAAGCCATCCTGTGTGGTCCCCCCAGTGGGAATCCTGCTTTAACAACTCATGCACTGAGAAGAGCACCAACAGCCACAACAGATTGCATTCCTGGCCCTCAAGAAAAGAGAAAAGAGATAATCCACAACATTCTGCTATAGAAATGGCTCATTCCCAGACATGGGGAAGCATTTATTTGCTCAGGCAGTACTAACACTTCAGTGGAAACAGAAGAAACAGAACCTGTTTCCACACATGCACCATCCCAGGAAACTGTCAAGTGCAAATAAGCAGCAAGATACAAGGCATTCCACAGTCACCTCACCAATCTGTCCCCTGGACTGGATTTTTAACTTGATAAAGACATTCACTAGAAAATTGTATAAGAGGACAAGAAGTATCAGGAGTAACAGGCACTTGTCATTGTTAGGTATCCCCCAACAAGAAAGAATTGCTTCATCATTACCACTTTTTTTTTTTTTTTTTCCCGTTTTGGAGAACTAAGTGTCTTAAGGATCTGGCTTTTGCTCTTCACAAGAGGAGGCACTAAATAGGACTGACATCAGGAGCAGTCCATCCATTGAAAACTTAGATAAATGTGTGGGTCAGAACATCTTCCTGCTGCTTGTTGTGAAGGGTTCCAATGCCAACTGCTGGGGCTGGTAGAGGAGGTCTGCTCACAAGATGGAGCTGAAATTTGAGTTGTGGGAAAATGATCAGTGAAGGACAGAAACACATCTCGAGGTGCTGATGCCACAGTGATATCTGCTGTCAGATAACTGGGCAGTCCCAGCTGGAAGAAATGCAGGAAGTTATCCCCCATCTCTCAAAGACCATGGCTCCAAGGACGTTATAGTGCATGATCTGCCAGAGCAAATGGCACCTTTGCATTCTCCTCCTACTCCCCCACCTGGGATCTTTCATTATCTTGTCTACTTTGGCTGAACACCATGTAAAATAAAGCTCCAGTCCTGCTCCTCACCAATGGTGCTACAAAGAGCAGAAGTAGATGAAATTAGAATACAAATTTGGCTTAGGTATCAGGATTAGGTTTTTTGTTGTAAGCACTATAGAATTTTGCATTCAAGGAGAACTTCAAGCTTCATTTTAAAGACGAAAACACCCTGGGGACATCTTACCTTAAGCCCCAGCTGCTTTTCAAACCGTGGAGACACAAAGGACCATGGACCCATGTTCTGTGGTTCTTCCTGACTCCAGATGAAGACTAAAGGAAGGATAAGGGTACATAACAAACATACACATTTATCTTTTCAGCAGAGAAAGAAAAACAGTTTTTTGTTTTTGTAGCACCTCTAGTTTTTTTGTCTTGGCACTCCCTTTGAAATGAAGGCATGCCAGATTCAATTCCCTTGCAGGTCAGAACTGAATTCAAACCCAAAGTATGTCCACCATTAGGGTATACTGTGTGTATATTCTGCTTTTCTACTGCTGTTTTCAAAAGCTGCTAAAAGGACTGGACTGCAAAGACCAGTACAAAAATATCTCAAATGGTTTGCTCTGATTTTCAGTGCTGCTTCTCGGAAGCTAACAATAGCAGAGGAAAGAGTTCTTTTAACACAAGTGATAAACATTTCTGAAACATCCCACTCCAGAAACACTTGGATGTATGAGGGGGAGAACAAAGATGAAAAAGCCACTACAGCTCTTCATCTCAAAAGGCAGGCAACAGATTTAGTTCAGTACCTCAAAGAGACTAGAAACACAAAGGTGGAAGCCTGGCTGACCTTTTGCACGGTTGTATTTGCTCAACTCTTGCTGTAGAGCTTCCAGGGGGAAAGGACAGAGCTCTTCAAGTCTCAGAATAGCTGTGCTGTGCTGCTTCTCTCCCAGTGTTTCTCTTTGCTTCAGCAGAGCATAGTAATGCTTTCCAGAACACAGAACCACTTGGGTGACACTAAAAAAAAATAAGAATGTTTCCAAGTTTAGTGTTTTACAGAAACTTGATGCAGAACAGCTTCACACTTCCAACAAAAAAAAAAACCAAAAAAAAACAACAACAAAAAAACCCAGTCAAACTTCAAAGACAATTTCATAAAGCTAAATGCTTGCCTAGACCATCTTTTCTCTTCTTTGCCTTCCCTTCCCTCCAACAGTTGGCAAATTAACCTTTGGGCACAGTATGCCAGAGGTCCTGTTTCTTCAGTAATTCTGAGAAAGTTACCTTACAATGGGATTGTTCTCTCTTATCTTTGACTATTAAAAATCAAACACCCAGTCAAAGCTAGTCATCTCTGCAGTCTCTGTAAAAAATAAACCAGAGGGATAGAAGTCCCTCCAGAGGACAATTATCTGCCATGCCAAAGCAGGACTGCCTGCTGGAGAGACACTGTACCCTCCTGCAATCACAGAGGTCTTGGCTGCCTAACCTTACTGGAAAAAGCAACGAGATAAACTACACCCTTTGTGCCTCACCATCCCTAGTAAAAAACCCAAGATGTTAAGGTACTTCCAGCCTTTTGATTGGGGGTCAGGAAGTGAAGAGGAAGAAGGCTCAGACTTGGGGCAAGGAGCAGATAAGGGGAAAAAAAATTGCTGAATTGGTCATTGTGAACAGGATTCACTGTAATATCTGAAGGGAGAGAAATGTACACACACTTTATTACTGCCCCTCCTCATCAGCTCAGACACTTCAGCCCCAGAACAAAAATTCTGGCTTCATTTTTGGGCCACTCATGACAAGAAAGATACTGAGGTACTGGAGCCTGTCCAGAGAAGGGAACAGAGCTGGTGAAGGGTCTGGAGCACAAGTCCTGTGAGAAGCAGCTGAGAGAGCTGAGGGGCTCAGCCTGGAGAAAAGGAGGCTCAGCAGGTGCCTTTTCACTCTCTACAACTCCCTGACAGGTTGTAATCAGGTGGGAGTTCGTCTCTTCTCTCAGGTAACACACAATAGGACACAAGGAAACAGCTTCAAGTTGCATCAGAGGAGGTTTAGATTGGATGTTGGGAAAAATTTCTTCACTGAAAGGGTCAAGCACTTGAACAGGCCTCGCAGGGCAGTGGTGGAGTCACCATCCTGGAGGTATTTAAATGTCTAGATGTGACACTTGGGACATGGTTTAGTGGTGGACTTGGCAGTGCTGGGCTAAGATTGGACTTAATGATCTTAAAGGTCTTTTCCAACCTAAACAAATCTATGATTCCATGATTCATGTCACAGCTGCTCCAGTGACTGCCAGCTAATGGACAGGGTACAGAATAGGACCCATCAGGTTGGTAACTACAGTCACAAACTCCCTGTGAGGCCAAGGGGTGACAGCCTAAACACTTGACTGTTTTGCAGACAGATGTGGTAACTACCAACAATTATTAGAGGAAAAGGAGAGGAAGTAAAACTAACCACAGTCACCCACCATAAAATATTTTCCCCTCAAAGTTGCCTCTTTCATATCACCTCAAATTTGAGCTGTTGGGTAGGAGAAAGGGACAGGACATCTCTTTTGAGCTTCTCCTCTAAGAAAGCAGAGCTACCTTTTAGGATCTACTGAGGAGTCACCAATGACAGGCTTGAATGTTGTCCCTGGGGCCATTTCTTCAAAACTTGATACAGCAGCCTACATGGGGGAAGAGTTGGAAGTTACCAAATCTTGCTGCTTTTCCCTCAGGCCAAAGTCAGAAAGAATACTGAGACAGGGTTTTGGTAAGTGCAAAATACACAGTCTTCCCTCTCCCTCATATTCCTATTCCCAGTGAAAAGTTGGATGATAAGCTTCCCAAGAACACCATCATGCCAGGAATGAACCCTACTTCGAGGTCACCTCCACCCAGCTTTAATCCTCAACCTGTTTGGCCCCAAACAGGCAAAATTCCACTGATTTGGCCCCAAAGCAGCAATCAGAGAGCACAGAGGAAAAACAAAGAGAGTAAGAGAACACAAAAGAGGATAAAGAGAAAAAAAAAAGAGAACATTTTTCAGCTTACTGGGAGCCTGAGTAACACTTTGGGAGAAGCAACAATGAGAGGTTTCCTGAAGTTTCGGACCATTTGCCGCCGGAGTAAATGGAAATACTGTGCTGGGGTGGTGGGATGCACAACTGACATGTTGACCTGGTCACCATCAATTCCCTCTTCTTTGCTGTCACACATCTGTACAGGAGGAACACAGCAATACCTTGTCAAAAGGATGCAGTGAGACCAATGTGCAGGAAAGAATCCAGGCACACGAGGCACACCGACCTGCACTGAAGCAGATTAGTAAATATCCTAATTCAAGAGAGGAACAACTCCAGAGAAGAAATGGGTTTAGCATTTAACTGGTGAGATTGTGTCTGAACTGCCTCCTTTGAGCGCACTGCAGCACAGCTCCCAGAGCACTGACTGCCAGTGCTGTGCTGGGGCTGTGTGACCCTCAGAGGAGTGGTGGTACCTGCAGGAACCGTTCCATCCGGCACGACGAGTGCTCAGGGCCTGCACCATCATAGCCATGGGGAAGGAGAATTACTATCCCACTCTGCAGGAGCCATTTAGCCTCACCTAGAAACACAGAATGAGGAGGAAGGAAAGGATGATTTCCATAGGACATAAAGCCACAGAACACATTACTTTAAACAAAATGGTCAGGGAAAAGAACAGCCGATTTCCACATCATTAGATACAAGCCTGAAACATGCTTTTTGGCATTTTGCCCTGAGGTTCATTACATTGAAATAACACATGTAAGGTGAGCTGAAGTTTCTGAAATCATCAGGTAGCTCTGGGCTCCCAGAAGACTTAAGTCTCCACATGGAACACATTACACAGTGAAATTTTAAAACTTCATCTCTGCAGGTGTGATCCCAGCATTATCCTGTGAGCCAGTCCTGGCTAAATCAGCAGTGCTCGTTCCCCTGAGCTCTGCCAAACTTCCTGCAGTATACAAGAGATTACAGTCAAATCCAGAAGGTAATTCATCTCAGCTTCAAATACATGTGGGTGGGATAAGAGGGTCTCTGAATTTCCATCTATGACTACAGAGGTTTTATATCTGAGCACTCAGAAAACATGTTAGAGAACAAACTTAGTAAGGTGTTGTTGTGGGGGTTTTCGTTTGTTTCTTTTAAGTAATCACTATTTTCCTTCTCTATTGCTTCAGGAATTTTTCAGATGCTTCACAAAGAAAAGGTACAGCCTATAAAGGTAGCAACCATCTATACACACAGTAAAATACATATGGGGGAAGAAAGGCTATCAGTATAATTAATTGTCCTTTTGTAATGACTGTACTCTGCCAAGGAGTCTTTCATTTTAGATGTACTGTCTTCAGAGAAAAGCTGCACAGAAGTCATGACCTCACAGGCAAGCTCAGAGGACTCCTTGAGAAAACAGAATTCTTTGCACAACATGTTCCCCTTTTACTTGAAAGAGGAAGGACTTTCTAAAAATGTGCATAATACAAATGATTAATTCTTAAATATATTAGTTCCTTGTACACTCACCTCCAGAGATGAAAGTGTCAAATATTATCTGGGCTCCATTAAAGAAATCTCCAAACTGAGCTTCCCAAATCGGCAGTAATTTAGGGCTCTCAATACTCATTCCATATTCAAAACCAAGCACAGCTTCTTCAGACAAGGGACTGTTACTCACCTAAAAAAAAAGGAAATTGTTGGGAGGGGTGGATGAGGAAGAAGACAACCAAGCGTTAAGAAGCGTTGGAACCAGGCAATCAGTGCAGAGGACACACAATCTTAAAGGCAATTGATAGGCACTGATTTTTAGCTTTTGAATGAAGGCACTGAAGGGGAAAAGAATAATATTTGGTCTCTCAAGGAAAAGCAAACCCCCTTGTTAGAGCTGTAATTTGTAACAAAAAAGAATAGGGATGCCCTGACAGTTTTTATGTCCCTGTATCTGGGGTTTGCCAGAACGTACACTATGCCTACATGTGTCTCAGCAGCTTTAAGAAATGCATCGTTTCAGCACAATTTGAAGAAGGTTGCGTTGTGGGCCACAGAACCTACCTCTAGGAAACCCTTCTGGTCTGGGGACATGTGATTCAGAGGAATGTAGGTATCATCTGTCTCTTGGCAAACCAACATTGCATGTCGCTGGCTAAAGGTTCCTCTGCCAACATCTTGTCCACTTAGTCTGATATTAAACCCTTGCCAAGCAATAAACACAACACCAGATCAGCAAGTAAAAAGAGAACATGCAGGAAATAATTCTATCTCTTGTTATATCTCTTTTTGGATTTCCCCTCATCAGCAACATCAAATCTGAGATGCAATTCTTAACCAGCAACAGCTCCAACTCTCAAGCACACAGATGCTCTGACATTATTTTGGGTAAAATGGTTCAATTTACTGAAGCAAACTGCAAAAAAATGTGCATTCTGTATCATATGTAAATGGAGATTTGAATTCAGGCTAGGGAGGAGGGAGAAGAAATAGTAGCAAAAAGCACGCAAAGTACTTGGGAGCTCCACTGATGTCAGCTGCACTGCTCGTGTGCTCAGCTCTATGCACAAATGTGTTTGGGGAGTGAGAGGGAGCTACAGTTTTTTGAAGATATTTAAGACTCAATTCACATATTAGTTACACGAAGGATTCATATTTACCTTCTCTTAGACCATGCAAATTGTCGGATTTATGCATGATAGCAATCTTTTTACTTAGAAACACCTAAGAAACCTGCTGTTATCCTTTATTGACATTAAAGCAAAAATTTTACTGTCTGCTGTCTAGTTGCCTCTTACCTTGGCTCAGCAGAGAACCAAATGCTAAAGTTTCAGCTGTTGCCCAGTCCAGCTTTTTTCCTTCCTCCATTTTTTGAACTCTTGACTAAGCAAACAAAGAACAAGAAAAAATTACTATTTTGTCTTTTTCCATCCTTAGCTCTTTTGATGGCACAGACTAATATTAGAAGCTAGGAAAAATCCAGAAAGAAATGCTACATTCCTGTAGCCATCTTAGGCTGGATTAGAATACAGAGTCTTATTTCAGCACATGCTGAAGAAGGTTGCCTGAGGACCACAGAACCATAGGTGATCCATGTGTTCACCTCCCAGTCAACAAACTGCGGACTGATGAATTAATCCTAGTCTGAAAATACTGAGAATTTTAGCACAGCACAGAGTGTAGTCTTGACAGACTTCTGGTCTGTCTGCTTAGCAGTGATGAAAGATACCAGGTGTAAGTATTTCATTCTCCAGAACTCTTCCCTGTTCTGGCCTGCAGAACTGCAGACAAATGATCAAACTGAGCTGTGGAGTTCTTGCCTTGGGCTGGGAAGACAATAACATCAGTCTCTTGAAATACTCAACTCACAGCCTCTCTCTGACTGCCAAGCAGACACCTGCACACACTCATCATCCATCAAAGGGAAACATTCACAAACCCCAAACTGATCCAAACCAAACACCAACTTAGGAGCTATCAAACCCTGACTGTCAAATTTGGCCACGTGTTTTCTAGTGTTTATATATGTAAGTCATAAAACACTCACTACTGGCTTTAGAAACTGTGTACGCTATNCCGGCCTGCAGAACTGCAGACAAATGATCAAACTGAGCTGTGGAGTTCTTGCCTTGGGCTGGGAAGATAAAAACATCAGTCTTTCAAAATACTCAACTCACAGCCTCTGTTTGGTGCCAAGCAGACACCTGCACACACTCATCATCCATCAGAGGGAAACATTCACAAACCCCAAACTGATCCAAACCAAACACCAACTTAGGAGCTATCAAACCCTGACTGTCAAATTTGGCCACGTGTTTTCTAGTGTTTATATATGTAAGTCATAAAACACTCACTACTGGCTTTAGAAACTGTGTACGCTATTGCCAGGTTCCTGAGTCATTCCTTCACAAAGTACTCATTCTAATTACCAACTATATAAATGTTAGTAAGTTATCATAATAGCTTCTTCCTATTTTTAAGAATAATAAACTGTATTTTCTATAAGCTTTTTTCTTCATTGCAATAAAATATTGTTGAAATAACAAACTAAAGTACACGGTCAGACCTGGAGGAAGAAGTCTTTATTCAAAACTGGAGGAAAAATGGCATCATCTCAGCCTTGAAAGAGAGTGAGCTGTTTTTCCTAGAGAATACCATGCTATTCTCTAACTGGCAACCCTGCTGTGTTTAGACTTTCTCCTGTAACAGGTTGTACCTTTGAGCCATGGGATCAGAAGTATCGTGATGCTCCACTCACCTGTGCATAGGTCTTCAGGAGATGGCTGTGCATCTGGAGCTCTTGGGGCACCTCCACAGACTTGACTCCAATGAACTGCAGGAGAGGCACAGGCATCCCCGTGTCCCAGGTGGTGATTTGGGCAGAGGGCTCCACGAAGCCTTCCCAGTGAGCCTGCAGGTTGGTAGGGGGTGGGCTGTAGGAAGTCAAGTTGGCAAGGTGATCGTTCAGCTTAGAATAGCACGTGGTCTTTATCTCAGCCACTTCAGCCTCAGTCATGAGCCCAGCAGCCGTGAGGTGTTCTGCGTAGGTGTCCGGGATACTCTTACGGGATCTGCCAGGGAGGGGATCAAACCACAGAGATACTAAGCCTAAAAACAGTGTCACAGGAGAACAAGGAAATACCACCTTACTACAGTCAGGTACCATGGAAAACTCCTATAAACGGTGTCCTGGTGCATTATACTTATTTGCATGAAGTTCACTTTCCTGGCATTTTCAGAAAGATAACAGTTCTCTTAGAGATGTGTTTTATAGTCCTTTATTAAAAAAGTAAAATAAGAAGTGCTATAGTTGGCAGTTACAGGTTAAAAAAAGTCAAAATCCCCTCTGTGCTACCATGCATATTTTCTTCAGAGAAATTCACAGTAGGATTTCTGCATTGGAAAGAATCAAGGCAACCATTCCAAAAACACTTCACCTAAAATAGCAGAATTCAGCAAGTGAATTTTTGTGTGTTTTTCATTGGGGATAAGGATGGAATCTGAATACATTTAAATGCTTATAAAGGTGAGTCCCCACTGGAAGCAGCAGGACCAGGCAAACAAAGCAGGACCTGCCCATTCTCCCACATCATGCACTCTTCCCCTTGGCACACAGAAGGCAGCTTTGCCCTCTGATTACCAGTGGTCACAAATTTGAAATCCAAGAGCTATGTCCAAGATTGTTCTCCAAAAAGCACTAAGCCACACATTCAAGAGCCAACAGTAATGATTGCTCATTAACATCTTATTATCAGACTCACACTGTAGTCAAGGGCTGCTGACAGCGTAGCTGCACCTTTACATAACAACCTGTGGATATGTCAAAGGATCTCACACAGACACTTCTGTTGCAGCAGCAAGACTTCAGGTGGTGCAGACACATTTTGGTGGTGCAGCCCTCACCTGATGATTTTGTACATGCTGGGGTTGGTGAAGAAGGGCTCATCGAGTTCATTGTGGCCCCACTGCCTGTAGCACAGCAAGTCCACAATGACATCCCTGCGGAACTGGCGCTGGTACTCCACAGCCAGGCGTGTGGCACGGACAACTTCCTCAGGATCATCCCCATTCACATGGATAACTGCACACCCAATGATTTTACCTGCCCAGGGATTCAAAACACAACAGCAATCACATCCAAGCCCTTCCAAAGAAAGCAGACACACACCTGCTCTGCTGAAACTACAGACAGCCCATGTGAAGTAAGTATAATAAAAACAAATCAAAAAATTATGTTCTTTGTGATGAGAGCTGGGGTAAGGAGAGGAGTCTTGCCTGAGAGAACATGCAATTAGCCCAACCCATTGTATTTGTCAGTCTGAGCACAACTTTTTTACAACCACTTTGCTCCCAGAGGGCTTTTTATACACAGTTCCTGCACCATATTAATCTGGTAGTGTACAGGAACTGGGAGAGAACTACTTGATTGCTTCTCTTTCAAAGAGAAATTGAGTTTTATTTCCTTCTTATCCTAAGCTATCACTACTGTGAATTCATACAGGCCAAAAGCAACTTTTTCCCTTATTAGAAGGGAGTATCATTCTGTCCACTGCTCCTCCAGGCAGAAAAATCTCTTCATTAAAGAGAACGCTGTAAAATTTCAATATCTTAACACCCTCTCCTGTATGACAATTTGGCTGCAAGCAACAGTGCTCCTTTTGTACTTTATCTGTCCAAATTCTGAGAAATTAAGATACTTCAGCCATTCCTGGCTCATGTCAAGTTTCCCTCCCTAGCAAAACACTAAAGCTCAGCTACATAACAGCCCCTCCTCACTGACGAGTAAGAAGAAAGGAAAACTAAGGATGGAGACAAAAAACCAAACCCAAATAAAAACAATCCATAACATAAAACCAGCCCAGGGAAAACAGTAATAATATATGCTATCTACCTTACCAGATTTAATGAATCTACTTGATTGGTTTGATGAAAGCATAACACAAATGCTTGATGTTAGGTCAAAAGCATACAAAAGTATATTTTTACTTATAGGAGACATATCCAAGATAACTAACTACTATGTTTCTGATCTTACTGATAATACATCCGTTTATCACTAAGAAAGATCAGTCCAAAACAAAGCTTCTAGTTCAGGCATAGAAAGGTCTTGAGCTTCTTCTTTAAATTGAAAGCCCAACAGGCTCACGTGACAACAAACAAAACAGCAAAAATGGAGAAGTATCTGACCTAAAAATCTTGCTCAGAAAACACGCTGGGATAATTTTTATGAAATTTTACAATTTATATATACTGTTTTTACAATTTTACAATTTTTACAATTTATATATACTGTTATATACTCTATTTCAATACCTTTTTAAAAGCTGTCAATAATATGACAGAAACTGGGTTATAAAGCTTTCACAGAAATGTTGCAATTATTCTATCACATCCTGTACAAATATGACAAGATTCTCCCTTGATGTTTAGTCTTTGCCATAAAGCAGATAGGGGAGGGCATATTTTTAGCATCTGAATTGTTGCTAGTAGGAGGGAATAATAATAATAATTTTAATTCCTACTCTACCATGAAACTGGAGTTATAATAATCTCTCCCCAGAGCTGACAGGCAGTTGCTATAAAAAGTCCACTGCACAGCTCACACTGGAGTTAAAAATCCTTTCTGACACAACAGGCAATCTTCCTTGTGATTCAACCCTACCTACCAATGTCACTGCAGTACAGGGATGACCTTCCTCGCTCTGGAGGAGTGGTGTAGCCCAGCTGGTTATTAACAATCAAATGGATGCTCCCACCAACTCTGAAATGCGGTAGATTAGAGAGGGTCAGTGTTTCAGGAACAATCCCTTGCCCAGAGAAAGCAGCGTCACCATGAACCTACATCAGGGAAGAAGACGGAAAAGTCTCATTAGGAAACATTGGAGGAACAGCAAAATCAAAACCATAACTCATTAAGCAAGACCTTCTAAATTGGGTACATGGAACAGATACAGTTCCAGCTGGACCCACTTCTCAATCCCTCTCAGAATACTGTTTCCATGACTTGAGAGTTTATGTAGCCTTATCACTAACACAAGGTCATAGCAGCCAACATATGTACCTGTGTGCCTGATGTAATCCCTACCTAGAACTGACCTATAATCTCTTAAAAATGACCCACCAGTGTCCAGGGGACTGCAAGTTTCCTGCCTATGGCAAAGCTGCAGCAGTCTGAGGCAAGCCACTGAGCCCTGAACAAAGGGAGCCACTCAGCACAGCATTCACTACGCCTTTACTGAAGCTGAGTGCTGGTGAACTGAGACTTATGCCCATTTCCACCTTACCAAACAGACAAGAACAGAAAAACAAGTGGAAAATGAACCTAATGGAAGCACTCAACAACAAAGAAAGACTTTCAGAAGGAAATAAACCCCAAGTTCTTAGTTGCATTTCAGAATAGCAATAGCAAATAAATGTTGCAAATAAAAAAAATAGATTGGAAGGGGAAGGAAGAATACTGTGCTATCCAACCCAGGTTTCCAAAAAAGGCTAGAGATACTGGAGTGAATATCATCTAATGTTTCAATGTTTTGAAATTGGAGACAGTTCTCCATTGATGAATGTGACCACAGCTCCTTCAGAATGCAGACTCAATCATTTGCAGATTGATGTACTTTCTTACTGAAACCAGATGACAGTTCTACTTTCTAGCTATGGAATAGTGGTTTCAAACCTCAAGAGTCTTCTGCAAGTACACCAAGATAACAGAGGTGCAATTAACCAGTGAAACGGCAGCACTGGGTTTTACACCATTCTAATATAGATTTTTAAGAGGTATCACAGCAAAACAAAGGTAACTACTGCAAGAGAGACAAGCCAGCATCCCCACTCTATCCCTTACCATGCTACACTTGCTCCTGAAGTCTTGGTTTTCACTTTTCCCTCCTGGTTTCTTCTGCTGCCTAAGAAGGCTACATATCACGGTGATAGCATTTGAGTGAAGACCCTAAAACATCTGAGAAAACTTTATGGCCTTTAGCACATGCCGAAGCTTTAAACCCTAAAGACACTGTGACTATCCAACTACACAAGACTGTTCATATGCATCTCAAACCCCAGAGGATTCAATTCCTGAGGCGCAGGTAGGATTTTACTCATTCTACCAAAAAGATGGAGACAGTTTTCGCTAGGGCATGTTTTTCTCTGGGCTGCATTAGTAAAAACCTAAAAGCAAGGTCATCATCGAGTTTAATTCACCAGTTGGTGACCCTGAGGGTAGAATTTAGTTTTTGGAGATCTTAATTTCAAATCACAAATATCAGTAGTTGCCTGATGTCCAGGAAGTGCAGTTAAGGTATGTGAGGTGAAAAATAAGCCACTCTCCAGCAGAGATGGACAATTAAATACTGCAGAGATGTCCACGGTAGTTAACCAAGTAGAGTTTTATAATCCTTATAAATTCTGAGCACAATGAAGTTCCAGAAGAGAAGACCTTCAGACCATGGACAATGAAGCTCACCACTGACAGTGGCACCTTAACTGATCTTTACTCATTCTCCCCTCAAGCTCTGGTACTGAGGCTTGTGGAAGAAGAGAAAAAATGCCAATATGTACCTCAGTTCACAGTTCAGAGTGTCTACACTTATATTTCTCAAGAGAAAGCACTGTAAAAACAGAAAGTTCAAAGAAAAACTCCCAAACCAAGATTCTGAAACACAAGGTGCCTCCTTTCATCTCTTTCTTCTCAATTAGCTGAATGAGAGCAGCTAACAATTACAACTAAAAATTTGCCTGTTTTCAATCCTACTTGTGTACCTGTTAAAGATACAATCACTAGTAATGGAGGGCAGGTTACATGGTACATTTTCTTCCTTTTAGGAATACTTTGAATCAGTTTACTAACATGGAGGTGTTTAGCACAGAATCAAACGTTTGTCTCTCTGCTATGCAATCCTCCCTACCACTTACCCCCCACAAACCCCAAGAAGTGAAATTTTTCTTGGACAGGGAGGTTTCACTTATCTGAAGAATTTTTGTTTAAAGAGTTATAGTACTTTCATTACTACATGGTGAAGATCTACCATTATGAGAAAGAAACAATAGTATCTTCTCAAACCAAGACATAACTGCACTGAAAGATGGAGACACATTGGGCAGCAAAAGTTGGCTGCACTTGCAAGCTCTAAAGACTTCTTTTTTAATAAAAAACTAAGAACCCCAACTTGCCCAGAATTTTTTGTATTCTCACGTCTGCTTTTATGCAATATCTGCACCCTTCCAGAAGAAAGCAAAAGATTTTTTTAACTGAAATACGTTTTCCCTCCAACATGTAACTTCCTCCATGGCTGTTACACTTTACAGAACATTTCTGCCCAATTTGTTTTTGCTCCTGGCTTTAAAATGTTAAGAGTTCATCTCACTTGTTTTTCCAAGTTGAGGCCAATGCAAGAGAAGAAAATTTATCAAGGAACTATTTAAGATTGCTTCTACAGCTATACAAGTCAGTTCAAGGAGTAAAAACTATTTCCAGCAGAGTCTTCAACAGTACCATGACAAAACAACAAAATTCTAAATCCTCCTGAACATTTTGCAGCCTTGTTGACAGTTCTTCTCCAAACCCATTAATTTGAAAGAAGGCTGCCAGTGGCAGTTTAAATGCAAAAGTGAGGAAAGGCACACATGGCTCTCAGTGCAGAGTATTATTAAAATAAAGGGAGGTTATCAGAATCAGTTATTCAGAAATCTTAGAAGTGCAATTATTTAAATGCCAGCATCATCACAAACGCCACCTGGAAATCTTCCTTGCCCTCCTGTTTCCCCATAAAGAAGATCCCAGTTCTTGACATCATACATTAACTCAGTTTTGTTTGATATTTCTATGTACACTCCTGTTCACACTCTAGTCCAGCAAGTCTTACAAACATAAATTACAATATGTGAGCAAAATACCTGCAGGCAAATAACTTTGTCTCCAGGCTGTGCAGAGCTCTCTGGGGAGTAATCGCCATCGAGCAGGGTCTGTTGCCTGGCTCGTGTCTTGCCCACAGCCACTGGGTTGATGGCTTCTAAATGTGAGGGGTTGGGGAGCAAGGTGACATGCACAGGTCTGTGGGACCCGAAGTCCAGATCTACAGAAGATGTCAGGTGGGAGAGAACGTCCCCAATGGCTGCTGAATTCTCTGGAAATTCACTCAAACCACGCATCTTGCGGAACATGAGCTGCATGGAAACAAATTTGGTTAAAACCCTTTTCTGATTCACTGACATGTTGAAAGAAAAACACTCTCCCACTCCTGAAATTGCAAGGATGCTTCTAAGTAACAGCACATAAAACCCTTCATTAGAGTTCTTTTAACAGTCTCCTGCAGACAGTTCACTGAAGTGTTGATTGGAAGGGAGAACATTCTCACACAGGTAACATTTTTACAACATGGCACACTTTCAGGGGTTTATTTTACTGCAAATAAAGCAGGCCTGTGAGATTATAAATCCCTTACCTCAGGAGGAAGCTGAAGTAAGCCAGCGAGCAGATTGAGCCTTCCCCGGTGAGGCATTCCTATGATGATATCTGTGACCCCGCTGTAGGCACACATCTTGAACAGCTCGTGGAAGAAGCCCATCATGCTCTCTGCTCCTTCACCGCCGTATCGCTTCACTGTGGCAAACTTGGTGGCCAAGAAGTGATCAAACTCCTGTTAAAAACAGGACAACTTCAGTATTATTAGGCTATTTTAAGCAGCAGCCCTC
This sequence comes from Oxylabes madagascariensis, assembly GCA_013400675.1. Classification (NCBI taxonomy): domain Eukaryota; kingdom Metazoa; phylum Chordata; class Aves; order Passeriformes; family Timaliidae; genus Oxylabes; species Oxylabes madagascariensis. The sequence goes on from VYZR01096825.1 coordinate 16,609, forward strand.
TGTTTATAAAATGAAAATATAATTTATGTTTATAGCCTTGAGGCATACAAATCTAAACATACCCTTGGAAAGTCTCAGCTCACTCTCCACCCACACAGTCTGAGACCAGAAGCCATGATGACTATAAAAAATCAGCTCTTTTCTCCTCCTAAGCATAAAAATGTTGCATTGAGGACCAAACTTTCTCTGTCTCACATGGAAGGTGCTTCAAGAAGAACTGTAACATCAGACTAATTTACAAATTCCTTGGTAGTTTACCTGTTTTAGGTGGAAATTTAGGAATGGTGTTCTTTTACAGTACAAACCATAATGATCTTGAGATACAAAGTGCTAGCAAAGCAGAGTTTCATTTTGATTTACATTAGACACAGTCCTTATTACATAGGTAGAATGCTTGAGAGAAGAAAAATAAATGAATCCCTATTTACTTCATTTTCTTCTCACTTCACTCCATTCACCTCATTCTAGAAAGCTCTAATAAGTAACCAAGGAAGCAGCGGAAATTTCTTTAGTTTTTGCAACTGAAGACAGAAACTAAATGAAGTCTGTAACTGAGAAGGGAAGACTAAGCCACGCCCAAAGAACTGAGCCAACTGCTATTTGAGCAATATTCAGTTCTAAGGAATAATGTACACAAAACTAACCACATATAAAAGCAGTTTTTTTCTGTCAGGGTTAAATTCCATACTCGAAGTACAGTTCTGGTCATATTGAAATTAAAGTAGAGCACATCAGGGTCACGATATCAACCTCCCGTGTCACCATCAAATTCCTCTAACTGCCAAAGAGGAGACCAAAAACACAAAATAGGCCATGTACTTCCATTTAGCCATTGGTAAATATTACATTTAACACTCCTTCCACTTGGAAAACTGGAAACAGGGACACTTTCACAGATCCTGCTCTTCTACCTTTCCAACCTTCACAGATCCTGCTCTTCTACCTTTCAATCCTTCTGGATAACATGGGAAGAAAAGGGGAAAAAATTAAAACTTTTCACAGTACAGAAGTATTGGAATAAATTTTCTCTATACATTTCAAAAGTGCATAAATATTTAACTTCCTTATAGAAGGCATTGAACAAAAGTTCCTTGCTGAAAAGCACCATATCTTATGTTATCATATAGCCAGTGCTATATGATAACACCTCAATCCAACTCCAAATTGTTCCAAAACCCTGAAGGACAGCATACTTTAAGGACAGTAAAACAGATCAGCATGAGGGTGAGAGGAAAACAGAACAGCTAAGCCAGAGCACAAGATTTCATAGAGCTCTGCTCAACATTGTGCTCCCATCAGTAACATTTAATATGAGCTGTCAGATCATTAATCTAAGACTGTCTCACTTTTGAAGACTGATTATTCATGGGTTTATAGCATCATTATTTCAGTAATGGCTGGTAAGTAAATTCAGCCACAAACCCCAATGAGATTCCTGCACTGCACTACTTCAGGCAAAACCTTGTACTTCTTCCTCCTGCACACTGTCAAAGCCTTTCAGGACAGTGATTGTTCTTTTTCTGCATGAATCCTGTTCAGAGTAGTAAAGGATCCATGACAGACTCCATGACTATTACAATCCAGTAACAGGGAACAAAGTACCTGGGACTCCAGCATCAGTTTGCACAAGTGTTTTTTCTCTTCAGGTGTAAATGCTTCTCGCTTTAGCTCTTCAAACCTTTTAGCAAACCATTCTCTCTCCTCCAAAGTTGGAAGCTGGCTTGTTTCTATGGAAATGTGCCCGCAGTATATGTGGTCAAGGTAAGCCATCACATCTTCTACAGAAGCCTCCTCTTTTCCCATGTTTATAAGTCCTGGTGGGAAATAAATGTTATTAGTAACTTTGAGGGAGGAGGGGGAAGCACTAAGGCCTGTTTTGGAGAAAACAAAGCAATGGGAGAGAGACCCCCCTCTCCTTTGTTTAAGGCTGCAGCAAGGTTTCTCCTTTGTTTAAGGCTGCTCTAAGAGAGCCAAGAAAAGACAATTCTTGACTTCTGCCCCTGTACTTTCAAACCTTCACTACAGTGTTAAATATTATGGTAAATCACAGAATGTTACAGTAACATAAGAAATTAATGTTTAACCTCAGTAGTTGTAAGAACAAGTACAAATTGTCATGGTTTTCAAAGATGCTAAAAGGCAGCCTCTCACTGCACTATGATTTCTGCAACAGACATAGGTATGCTGAAGTTGACAATTTTCTGTCCAACCGTTTTCATCACTGATTGAGCCACCACTCAGTGTCTGACTCTTCCACAGAGGCCACAGCCCCTCAATAAATCACCCACAAACAGAATTTGCTGTGATGAGGCTATGGACTCACCTGTAGTAACGAGAGGACCCTGAAGAACTTCAGCCAGCTCTTGGATTTCAGGTACCATGTTCATAACAGCTCGGCCAGCAAACAGTGGGTTTATTTTGGCTGCTTTGTGGCCGTGTTCAGCATAGGCAGTTACTAAACGAGCAAGAGCATGGTCAACTAAAACCAGAAAGAAAGCAGAACGGTATCACGCACACGCTCAGATTAAATCCTCTTACAGCATCAACACAGGAATGTGTTGTCTGCTGGCAACCATCTGGCTGGGAAGAGAGCTTTTCTGTGCTGTTGATTCTACCTTATTACCCCACAACAGCTCCCATCAGCAAACTGCTAAATCTGCTCCCCCATCCCATTTTCAAGCAAGTAGGCTCTAGATTTCCCTCACAGTTCCCTTCATAGGTTAGGCTCCTGTAAACATATGCAAAGCCACTTCATTTTGCTTTGAATCTCTTTACAACAGTGGCAAACCAAAACCACTACAAACAGGTAGGTCCAAGTCAAGATTAGCACATTAGCAGTGTACAGTCTTATTTCCTAAGCCAACTCAATCCTATCACTTATGCTTCCTTGTTCCTTGCTGGAATGATTGGAGGATTGGGTCTTAACAATAATTCAGGTCCCATGACTTCAAAAAAGACAGTCTGTCTGCAGGAGCCAAGAGCATGTGCTGAGCCAAATGTGGTAAAAATTATCGACATGGGCAGAATTTGACCAGCTGAGAGGTCACACACACGTTACTGTCACTGAGCACAGCCACAGACCAGGCTGATAAACTGCAAACAACAAGACATACTGCAAGCACAACCTGCTACAAATTAACGGCATGAACCAGCTTATAAAGCATTCCTAATGTGGAGGAGTTTATCATCCTGGTAAAAACACAGCACTGACAGTAGTCAGGTCTGAGGGCTGTTGTTTTCCAAAACAATGCAATTCTCAGACCATATCACAAGGTTATTTCTCTGACACTTGCATTTCTATTGCCAACACAGCTCCAGCCATTACAATCACAGTCCATTCCAAACAGATCCTTTTCCCTACTGGGTTCTACTACAGAGGGACATAACCCAGACATAAGGCTAACACTGCCCACAAGGCTCTCAGCAAGGAGGCCTTAAAAGCAATTTTTAAAATGTTACTTAAAAATATGTTAATCATTAACAAGGAGGCTACTTTGTGACTGGCCTCGGTGTCCAGGAGCTACAAACTGGTTCCACTCTGGCTTCTGGGCAAAGGGTTTAACTCCTACCAGAGTTGCCCGACTAAAGTTAATGCACGGATCGCACTCCTGCCTAGAAGAGTTTTCTGCTTGAAATCACATTTCTGCACTGTAAAACGGAGCTAAAAGCAACACAGGATTGCTACGGGAGAGAGTTACCTGTACTTAATCACGGAGTCCTAGAATGTTAAGGGGTTGGAAGGGACCTTACAGACCATCCCGCCCCAACCCCCCTGCCGTGGGCAGGGACACCTCCCACGAAACCAAAGCTGCTCAAAGTTTTATCCCGTCTGCCTTTGAACACTGTCAGGATTGGGGCATCCACAATCTCCCTGCACAACCTGCTCAGTGTCTCACCACCCTCAGTTCGGCTAGTTCAAGCACCACGATATAAAAGGAAAATGACAGGCGGGTGGCAGAGGCACTTCCATGAGCAGCAGAACTCTCCGAGAGCCCATCGCTGAGGAAACTTCGGCAGTCGGTGCTCTCACAGCCGCCTCAGCCCATGGAGCGGAGCCAGGCACCCCGGGCTTGCAGAAAGCACAGCCGAGAGCTCTCGGAGCGGGTCCGCTCCGCGCTCCGCCCCGCCGGGAACAGCACACGCAGCGCCTCAGAGCGCCCGCTCCGCGCCCGGGCCCCGCTCCGGGGCAGCCCCCGCCGCGCTCCCCCTGCTCCCTCCGGGGCTACCGGACCTGCTCTGCCGGCGCCGCGCTGCTCCTCCGCCCGCCCTCCCGCCGCCTTCCGCGGTTTGTAGCCGTAGACGCCGCGCTCGGTGCGGTACCAGCGCCGGGGGCCGCCGGGGCAGAGCGCGCAGCGCACGGCCCGAGCCCCCGCGGCCGCCATGGCCATGGCCGCGCTGCCCCCGCCGCCACCGCCCCCGGACCGCCCCGAGCCCCGGGGGCGGCGCCCGGAGCGGGGGCCCTCAGGGGCTCCGGAGTGCCGAACGAAACGGGAAGGAGTGCGGTGTTCGGGGCTCCAGCGAGGCAATCCGGAGCGCTGTGCCCCGTTCTGGGCTCCTCAGTGCAAGGGAGACAGGGAACTGCTGCAGAGGGGCCAGCGGAGCCACAGAGGTGAGGAGGCCTCTGGAGCATCTCTCCTCTGGGGACAGACTGCGGGAGCTGGGCTGTGCAGTCAAGAGAAGACTGGGAGGAGATTTCATGAATATCTCCAAGGCAGGTGCTAAGAAGTTGGTGCCAGACTCTTTTCAGTAGCGCCCAGCAACAGGATCAGCAGCAATGGCCATAAAATAAAACCCAAGAAGTTCCACCTCAACACGAGGAACAACTTTTCATTGAGAGTGGCAGAGCACTGGGACAGGCTGCTCAGGGATGTTGAGGAATCTCCCTCTCTGGAGACATTCANTTCCGTAGGCTTGGTTGTGCTCCTGTTGCCTTCACAATGAGGAAATCAAAGAGTATTTTTTGTCCAAATCAAACCATGGTGTTTGCCTTTGGAACAGGTGGAACTGGATTTCAGAACTGAATCAATTCCGACACCAATCCCAGTTGGTCTGGGATTTTATGATATTCACAGTTCTTGCAGAGGGGCCACTTGTATTCCTTAAAGCCTGTATGGTTGGGTTTATGCATATTTATAAAACCCAATTTGGGAGAAAAATGTAAAATTAAATGACCTTTAATGCTGCAAGGAGGGCAAAAGTATACTGTATGTGGCCCATACAGTAAAGTGTAGTAGAAATGTGGCTGTGAATATTCTTTTTTTTTTCAATTAGAATGAAGGAGGCTTGAAAATCATGCTGCAGGATTATGTGATTTTTTTGAAGCTGACAGTGGAGAGGGAGAAAACATTGATATAGTTAAATATTTCCATTCTGTGCTTGGGGAAAAAGACAAATGTTGCAGGCAGATCACAGGATGATGAAATACTTTTCCACAGTTCTTAAGCAAATACAAGTCAAACAGCAGATATCAATGTGGTTTTGCTTTGATCCAAATAGGCAGTTAGTTGACTATTTTCCACTGATAGGAATAGGTTTGAACATTAAAAATTTTCCAGTTTCTCCAATGAGATTTTTCAGTTACACAATGTGGATCTCGGGGAATTGAATATTTGTGTATATATAAGTTCACTTAATAAAGGTTCAATAAAGACTAAGCAGGTGTTTATGAAATATATATCTCATCAAGTCAACTTGTTGGGATTTTTTTGTGAATCAAAATCCATTTAATAAAGATTTAAAGTACTTCAGAGATTTGCCAGCATAATCATCTTGATTAGAACATGATTACAAGTGGCAAAAACATTGCTGTAGCTATATCTAGGTCAAGGAACGGTTGACTTTGGTTCATGTCTAAATGTGAGAAGGTGGTACCTGTGCCAGCAGAAACACCACTGCTGAGGGCATAGGCAAAGTGAATCTACCATCCTGGCTCCTCTGGCACAAAGCCTGTCCTAGAGAAGGCTCCTGTGAGAGGCTGATTCAGTAGTGCATGATGCTCTCACTAAAAAACCTAGAAATGCTGCAAAACCAAGGCTCTACATAATAAATAGTGTCTGACTACCTGGCAGAATAGAAAATCAGCAGCACTGGGAATATTTCTAAAGAAATTACCCACCCTTGCCACTTGAGTAGTTAGATCAACCCAAAAAAGCTGCCCACACCTTCAGTGCTGAGGAAGTTTGTCAGCTGGAGGTAAAGAGAGGTTACCTCGAATCTGAGAGTCAAGATGGAGATAAGCAAACACGACTTATTTCAACAGGATGAGGTGAAAACTGGCACACATTGAAAGACTATGTGCACTAAAATGTAGCTCCTTTCCAGGAAACAGTGGCTATAAATAATCTCCAAAAATCATGAGAAAAAAGCAGATGAGTCTAAAAAAATGATGTGAATATCCGCTCACTCAGAAAAGAAGATAATTTGCTGGATTTGGCTACAAGGAAATATAGAGGACACCTACAGATTCTACATTAGGCCAGTATTTGGCACAATTTGAATACTGTGTGCAAGTTTGGTGCCAGTAATTGAGAAAACATACAAAAAATTTGGGAATAAGAGCTTCAGAAATGAAAAAAAAAGACATGCTTTATGTCTGAGATCCAGGAAACGACATCTACCTTGTTTTGGTTTTGGTAAATCAGACAAAAGCTTTGTTGGTATGTGCACAAATGAAACAGGTACTTTAGGAGGAAAAGTTTTCTGAGGTACCAAAAGTAAAACAAGATTTGCTTGCATGGCCTTTACAAGAGAGAGCTCCAACATAAATGTAGATGTGGGAGTGTGGTATAAACACAGAAGGAGCTTTTGCTTTCCTTTCAAAACTCTAATGATCATGCTTTTTATTTATGTTGGAAAAGGCAGCAACATCGTGCTTCAAAAGAAAATAAGCTAACATCTCTTGATGTAATGCCAGTGCCACTGATACTTAACCCAAGTATAACCCAATTCCCCCAAAAAAGAGTAATCCAAAGGCACCCATTGACAGACCAAAGGATTGGTGCCTTTGGAAAATAAAGTGCCAACACTAACATGGATCTTCTCTTCCCCTTTTTACAGTGTTCTGCCATGGATCTTCTCCACTCCCGTGAGTCAGTTTAATCAACTTGACAGTTTAAGGTATTTTAGCAAGCAAATGAGATCTTTGTGAGCAGGGGCACATGAATGATCTGTGCCAATAACAAGCACAACTTCATCCTTTCAAATTTGTCCCGAAAGAGATTTTTAGACATGTCTGCAGCAGGGAGGAGAGCTCTTCCCTGGAAAAAAAAAACCTGTCTAGTCCTGTACCAGTTGGCAGAACACACCTAAAGCTCTGCATCAGTAAACAGAGTCTTCTGTTGGGGCCAACTCTTGCCTCTGAATAAAAAGCAACTTTAACAGCTGAATAATCTTGTTATGTACACCCAGGCCTGCGCCTGCTGTCACAGTCCAATATTGCTGAGGGCTTGTTCTAAGCCCAGAGGGGTGTAAAGGCTTTCCCAACCTAAAGAAAAAGCTTCTGTCAGAACCTGGATTCAAAATGTAAAATAAACACCAGATTCTCTCTCTGCAGCTCTGGGCTGTGCCAGCTTTTTCCAGCTTAGGCAGCTCTAGAATTGCCCAAGAGGTGATGCCGTGCCCAGACACGCAGGAAGAGAGCGTTTCCAACAAATCCTGGAGTTTTGTGCCACTCAATTCACCACTGTAAAATATCCTCAGATGTCCAGGCGGGAACAGTGACTGGACAGGAGGGCAGAGAGACCAAATTTATACTACAAAATACACACCAAATGACAGAAATCACAGAATGACAGATGGGTGGTTTGGAAAGGACCTCTGGAGATGATCCAGTCCAGCCCCCCTGCCAAGGCAGGGTCACCTGGAGCAGGTGACACAGGAAAGAACACATCCAGGTGGGTTGTGAATGTCTCCAGAGAAGGAGATTCCTCAACATCCCTGAGCAGCCTGTCCCACTGCTTTGCCACCCTCAATGCAAAAAAGTTCTTCATCATTTGAGGTGAAATCTCTTATGTTTTACTTTATGGCCATTGCTCTGTCGCTCAGCACCACTGAGATGAGCCTGGCACCATCATCCTGGATGTATTTACTCGCATTCCTGAAATCCGCTCTCATTCTTCTCTTCTCCAGGCTGCACAGGCCCAGCTCCCGCAGTCTGTCCCCAGAGATGCTCCGGAGGCCTCCTCAGCTCTGTGGCTCCGCTGCCCCTCTGCTGCAGTTCCCTGTCTCCCTGTACTGAGGAGCGCAGAGCTGGGCGCAGTGACGGACGCCCATTAACCCACCCCTGGGCAGTAACGCGGCTGATGTTCAGCCCCCGTCACCCCAGTGTCCGGTCTCGGTGACACCCGAGGCCCCACCCGCGCCATGACGGCTCCCGTGACGCCCGGCGGGCACGGACACGTCACCGCAGTGACGTCACGCGGGGCCGCGAGCCGCGCCGTGCCCTGGGGCCATCGGGGAAGCGACATTCAGGGGCTGCTTCCCCGTTCCCCGCCGCTGCGAGGGGCGCGGGGCCGAACCCCGCTCCTCTTCCACTCCCATTCCCGTTCCCGTTCCCGTTCCTCTCAACCTTCCGCCTCCGCGCTCCCGGTAACCCGTCCGCCGCCAGGCCCCCGCGCGGGGCTGCCTTCCGCGCTGCCTAACCCCCGCCCCTCGCGAAGCGCCGCTCCGCGCCGCCCGCAGCCGCGGCTCCGCCGCCTCAAGCGCCGCCGCTCCTCCCTCCGCGCCCGGGCGTGGCG
>VYZR01096829.1:0-12064 GCA_013400675.1 Oxylabes madagascariensis
CATTCTATGATATATGAAATACAACTTTCTGTTCCAAAAGCCAAGGGCAGAGTTGACAGTGGCTGAGCTGGAAGGAGCCTCATGTTCCAGGGGCATTGGCAATAGTCCCATTTCTGCCAAGTGCCAGCAGCTGTACTGCCCACCAGGGAACCAAAGACATTCAGGGTGCCTGGTGGGGCTTCCCTGCCCCTCCTTTTGGTGTCCCCCATGATCTTGACCTAGCAGCTCAAGGCCACACATGTGCCTCCCCAGTACCACGGGACATGCACCAGTATGGGCCAGTTGGGGCATCCTGCACGCCAGTCATGCCAGGCTGATGTGGACTGGCAGAGGGGGACTGACTCCATGGAAGCTGGATAGATTTAAAGCAGCTGAGGTTCTGGCGAGATGTTTTTAAGTGACTGACATTTACGAGCCTTTTAATGGCCTTTCAGGAATCTGCAAACCTCAAATATGCAACTACACATGTTTTTGTTAAATATTAGGGGCCTTGGCTTAATTAGGTACAATGCTATCAAGATTAGTAGAACTACACCCAGTTCTTCCATCCCCCAATTTAACTTTTGGAGTCCAAAACATCATCTTGAACACATTAATAACTGCTCCATACTACACTTCTTTTATGGTGGCATGCAAGTGTCTCAGCTGACCTACGCTCTCAAACCCAGAACAGTTTTGCCTGTTGTAGTGTCAGAGTGAACACAGAAAAGTGTATCATTAAAATAAAAGTATTTGAAGGTTTAAAAGCAAGGTTTTAGCATAATGAAGCTATTTTTAAAAAATTACAGTACTTACTCCTAATTTTCTTTTGCCATTTCATCTCGTTGTACAGATCCTCAGTCTGCTGGAAAAAGTCATTGACTTTGCTCCCTTGTTCATCTCTCTCTGTTGTATTGAATACCCGACTTTTGGATTCCCGAGTGAGGAATTCGCAAATATTGGGGACAGGAAAGACAATCTTTTCCATTGTTCTATCGTGGCGAACAATCTATAAACAAAATGCACATTTTTGTCAGAGTCAGTGACCATCCAATCATTTTGTCATATCTTTTCTTGTTCACAGCCCCCCTTTTATTTACAAATAAAATAATTTGTATTATTAAAAATAATAATACAAATAAAATAATGCATTATTTGAACATTACAATAAAGTTGGACCAATCAATCCAAAACAGAGTAAAGCTGTTTTTATTTTCAAAAGCCTGCTTCAATAAGATGGCAAATAGAAGTGTCAAGAAAAACCTAGGTTCAGACCTCCCCAAATATAAAAAATGGTGTAATTCAGAATGCTCCAATTTGTCAGCAATTTGAAACAAATCTCTCCCAGTAAAAAGTGGAGAAGTTCAGGGGCTTTCTGCTCTGATTACAAAATGCTTTTCTCATCTTGAATCTATTTCTATGATGGGGTAAGTTGTAAAGGTGAACATGCAGAAATAGCACCTTGTTACTCAGGCAGCATCCATATCTTGTCAGTCTTTATCTTTTCACTTGAGAAAACCCAAGGTTTTGAATTGTTTGCATTTCAGCTCCTACCAAGTTACTGGTGAGCAAGCTAGATTTTATTTCATCTCACCACGCTGCCATCAAAATTGCTTCCCCATTCTGATCGTTGACTCTGCATTACTAAAAATACAGAAATGGGTAGAAAACCCTTTTTGACTCCTCAACCATGCCTCTGTACAGCCACTGGCGAAAATAAAAAACCACCACTATTTGAATTTCAAATCAAACAAATGAGATACGTTAATATAGGGGAGACAGCATCTGAAACACCAAACAGGTCTAGGACTGCTTTCAAAGACAAGCAGCTATTTTGTGTAGCAGCAATGCTGGGTTGAATTTGACTTTTCCAGAAGAAGCTGTTGGCCACATAAAAGTTGACCACAGTGCTTGTTTAATGCCTAAATTTACAAGCTACCCAGATAAATTGGCTGATAATTGCTAAGAGAGATCTCAGCAGCCCCCAAAGTATTAAAATACATTAAGAGGAGCACTGAGCTGCCCTCTGAACAACCAAGGCCATGGAGCTTCCACCTATCCCGTGGTGGGATACCTCTGTGGGCCTCTATCTAGGTCCAATCCACGGCAGGTGTAAAGTTTAAAATAGAGAACAGAACTGCTGAACCAGGCCAAGCCTTAGTATTTTAAACAAAAGCCATATTGAATGTCTACACCACTTCAAAACCTCTTTGTACTCCAGCCAGAGTTTTAATTTGATCAGCCAGCATCAGTGGCTTTGAAACTCATGATTATTTATTTGAGTGATGTACCATACAAGATGATTCTTGACTTCATGACACAGCTCCCATCCACAGTCATTATTTCCCTAACAAAATATGTTTGGTAACACACAGGAAAGCTACTGTGAAACAATGCTTTGGAGCCACTTCTAATATAGGTGTATTCCTTTATCTCCCACAGCCAAAAGCATATTATTCAACCTTCTCCTCATAAATAATCCACACCATTTGGAAGCTTAAAAAGAGGAGATACACCACATGCAAGATGCAGGCTTGTCCCATAGTCCATCTTCTGAAGAGCAGTCCTTTACCTCTATCTGTGCCGTATGTTTGGCATAAAACCTCAAGGCTTCATCTCCTTCATCTGGATCTGACCCTGGCTTCAGCATCTGCTGCAATGTTTTATTGTGACAAGCCAACTAGAAAAAGAAGAAAAATCTGATTTATGTTCTGCTGCTATGTTTTCAGCTTCATCATCTCTACTTAACTAATACAAATCCTCCTTCGCCCCATTCCCATATACTTACATGCTCAACCCAGTGGGGCTCTTTACACAGATAACAACAAAAATGTAATTACTCGAGAACAATAAAACAATTTAGTCTCAAGAAGTCAGCAGAAAGTCTTCAGCTGAGATTTATGAAAGGCAGCTTAGCCTGCAGCCTGGATGGTTTTTGGAGAGCTTTTGACAAATGCCAAAAAATTAGACTGAATGCTTCTTTTCATTTGAGTTTAGACATAAAATTTGCATACCTCTGAGTACTAAATTACATTTACAATTAATTTTTCTGCATGACTTCAAATGGCTAAGCTAGGTTGTAGGTTGGTGTTCCAGGGCTGTAACTGTTTCTGAGGGAGCTGGACTGTAGTGCCAGGCAAATACATCCTAAAGTGTACAGTTTATATACACAGCAAATCAATACATACACACATACACACAAATATGTACCCACTATAAACTTTTACAAATTATACACTTCCCATGATTGATAAAATAGATCTGTTCTATGTTGAGTAGTAGATATTTTAAATGCTCCATTGCTGTACAAAGTTTATTAAGAAAAATGTTGGCAAATGCACTCACAATGTCCTGTAGGTAAGTGAAAAACAAAGACCTAATTATAAGGCATAAGGAAATTGCTAAAAATTCAATTTTCCCTACACCATAGCAAGTGGTTTACATCCAGAATAGCTGAGGCATTTCACCTGTTTTAAGATGGGAAAAACTGCAGCAGGAAAGGAAAGGAAAAGCCACCTCGCAGATGTGATCCCGGGCTGAATCATCACAGCTGACATTACCACAACAGACCATTAGAAATGAGGCAGGCACGCACTCAAAATGACCACAGGAGCCGGGGCTTTGAAGTGATGATCACCACAGGTGGGCCAGGATTGTGCTACATGAAATATCAGAGCCTGGTGAGGAATTATAAAATAATTGCACAGCCACAAAAAGGCTGACAGGATTAAGTCTAAAAGTAACAATGGATCCAAACAGACAGTGTAATAATCTAACCAGAACGTGATCTCACTCATCTGGAATTTGCATGTCTCATTATCTCCCTTTTTTTAACAATAACGCAGGGGAGAGGTACATATACAATTTAGTCCATTTACTGAAGTTCCCTAGAATCTACTGATCAAAATAAATTTTCTTCTGGATCTCAATACAAACTTACTAAATAAAGCTGACTAAAAAGTAGAACATCCAAAAGTAAGAGAATTTCAGAAAGGGATATTCAAGAAGAATAAATGTGCTTCCAACAACTTCCCTGGGGACAGAAGTCTGCTTGGTCCGGAGAGCAGGGCCCGAGCCACTGTGGCCCAACACCAGTATTTTATAGAAGTGTCATGAGCAGATATTCAGGGAGACCAGCAAAGAAATGACATGGCGGGTAACTGCAGAGGAATATTCCTTCTATCAATAGTAGATTTCTGTCCTGAATAGTTACTTTTTTACTCTATCTGGCAAATGCATGGATAGTATCATTACACACATTAATGGCTTTACTTAAACTCCCACTTATTTTTGAGACTAGAAAGGTTCTTTAAGACTACCTGACAAGTTCTTCCCCTTCACACAAGCCAAATAAATGGAACCAACCAGCAGCTTTTGCAGCATGACCACAACAACTGCTTAGCAAGACAACTTGAATTCATCTCCTAGAAATCTTTGCATGCCCCTCAACATAGGCCCCAGAATCATGGTGAAAGAAGATGAGCCATTGGAAACAAGATAGCTACTGTTTAAAAATGCCCTTCCAACAATGTTATTACTTTTGCCTTTCTGCTTTATTGCATGTCCCTCTGCTTCTGTACTTACAAAAGGGCAAGCAAGAGTGCCCCAGTTCACCTTCTCTGTATCATTCATCATTCTGTACACTACTGTCACGTTCTCTTTTATTTGTCTCTCCTTTAAATTAAAACAATCCCTATCCTTCCCATCCCTCCTCAAACAGAAGACTCTCTGTGACTCAATTATTTTCCCTGTCTATCTCCAAGTGCCCTTTACTTTGGCTATATCTCTTCTTTAAGATACGAAGAAGAGCACTGACTAGACAGAATGCAATCACACCGTGCTTGGAGTGATGAATTAGCATATATTTGAAGGAGCAAATATATTCCCCTTTTATTATCTTCTGTAATACAGAGGAACTTTGCCTGTATCTTGACCTTTATTTCTCCAATGTGAACCATAAAGATTTTAAGTTTTCTAACAAATGACAAGTCAAGGACATAGGGATAGTTCTTCTTATTAAAACTATGCCAGTTTGGAGTAAGGGACCTGCTACAGATTCAGAAATTTCCATTAGTACTACAAAAAACTTTCTATATTCGTACTTGAACTTGTATACAGAATTGGAAATGCCATTTGTTAACCATATGAAAACACTAGGTATTGCTTCCTGATATGCTTTGAACAGTCCATAATTTTTACCATAGAAGTCTCTCTTGATAAGTATCAGTAACAGAAATTCCCTTATCACATGGAGTAGAAGGGAAAACCCTGTTAGCCTCTCATGCTCTGATGGGACTGGCTAGAACAGGGTATTCAGAGCCTGCTGGGGATTTGAGATTGAGCATATTTTGCTATCAGGTTTCACATGAACAGCAGCCACACTCTTTAAAACAGTGTGTATTTGGTGATCTGCACTGTGCTTTCTGAGGCTGTGCTTTAGGCTGTGACTGTCCCGTGCTGATGCGTGAACAGAGCCTAGCACTGCACAGCTGGGGCTTTCCAGCACAGCCACTAAGCAAAGTGACCTGAAGAAAAAGCCAGGATTTTCTGTGCCAGCCCCTCGACTGCCAGAAAAGACACATCAGAAGCAAGGAGGGAGGGATTGCTGACCAAGCCGGAGGAGCTGCAGCACATTTCAGATGGGGAACCTACCTAAAGGCACCAGCAATCTTCAGCTGGTGAAGCTGAATCTTCTTCACTCATAACTTCATTTCTCTCAGCTTCCAAATCTCTCAATACCCACTTACCTTCTGTGTGCTCTAGACATTCAGACAATAAGCTCAGGGCAAAGGACCCATCAATTTTGTGCTCATATTGCAGCTCCTTCACAGGATGGATTCCTCTACGTCGACACAACAATAACTACTGCTAATATTTCTGTATTGCCACAGCCACACTGATGAAAGAACGTGGACAGCAATCTGAGAGGGCTCAGATCCAAAGCAGAGGCCCACAGTACGACACAGAACAGCTTTAGGAATGCTGTTATTTGGCAACCATGGTGTTTTCTGAAGCTCTGCTTTCATGATCCTTCTTTCGCCCCATAATGAGCTCAAAGGCCCACGTGGGCCAGGGGGACTGTGTCAACAGATGCCTTGACCAGGGCAGAGCTTTTTGTGAGATCAAAGACACGGCAATGAAAATAACAACGCAGTGACAAACTGTGAACCTAGAATACAGAAAGCTTTTCCAAGTTTATAATACACCCTAGGTGACAGTTTGTGCATGGCGGGTAAAGGCCAAGCAAGCTCTGACAGATATTTTTTTTCATATTTAACTGCTGTGATGCAGTAAAGTGTTATATCCAGTGTGCTGCACAAATCTTTTGGGGCAGCTGGAGGACAAGACACAGGATGGACAGGGCTGAAAGCAGCTACAATGAGAAGAACAGTTCCATTTATGTTTGCAAAGCAAAGCTCAAAAATGCACCTCAAAAATACACTGCAAGTGCAACTGATACAAAAAAATAACCATCACTAGAGCCTGAATAAGAGCCCCAGAAAAATCACCATTGTGGAGAAAACTTCCTCACTCATTCACTCAAACATCAGCCATGCCAGTGACAATATTTTAAATGTCAACACTGTATTTTACTGCTCATCAAGGCATGTAGGGACAAGGAAGCAATAGCACATAATGGAACAGTGATTTCCAAAGAGGGGATGTGCAAGGCAATAGCTATATGAATAAAGATCATTTGGCTTTCAGTCAGCTCCCAAGGAAGGACTGCTGTTCATCTTGAAAGATTTTTACCTAAAAAAATTTGGAAAACACTGTAATAAAGCATCAGTACAAAATGTGAAAGATTGAGGACAGACCAAGAACGCTGAAGACATTAATAAAGAAACAGCAGAGATAAATGACAGAATTACAAGTAATACTCAGTCTAAACTCCTGACACAACATGACTATAAAATCAAACCTGCTACTCATCTGAGATGCCATATATGATCAGCAGTGTGGAAAACCACAGCAGATCCAGCTTTTGCAATTAATATATGGATTTCCTGCAGGCCTGTAGCTTTATAGTCAAGATTACCTTGAACAAAAATGAAGTTATTTAAATGCTCCTAAAGAAAAGACTGATTTAAAGCTGTGAACATTTATTTCATCAGCCTGTCATTAACTCACTGACGTGGTACAGTAGATTGGTTTGCCAAAACACCAGTGTGTGAATATATGTGTGCATGTGGAAAAATGGCTTGAAAAGACAAAGCTTTTCTCCACTTTTCAGTATTTCTGTAAAACGTAGAGCCCCTCCATATTTTAATAAGGATGTGTCAGTCCCTGGTTGTAACTTGTAAACTGCAGGGGCCTCTCAAGTTCTCATCAAAGGCATGAGGTCTTACCCAGTACACAGCTGAGATGGTTGTCAAAATTCCTGCTGAATATACCAGGCTTTGCTGAAGCCCCCAAAAGGACAAGAAATACAAGCTACAGACACTAGGTTGGAGACCCCCAAATTCCGAGAGACTTATTTCACTCCCCACCATTTTAAAACTGCCAAACATGGGTGGGCAGTGGGAGGGTAAAGGTGACTTTTTATTACTAGAATGGTATAAAAGGATCTAAATGAGTGAGGTTTAGTGTCCTGTAAACAATCGGGGTTTTCGTGGAAGAGTCAGTTCACAGGCTAAATGTCAAACATGTTAAACTGATTTCCTAGGAAAGGTTGATGGAATAGTACAAAAAGCACTGGATAACTGGCTGAGAAAGCAGAAATAATGACACAAATAGCACAAATAGCTCCTGTGCCTTGATACAATTTACATTTACAGTATTACTATTAAGAAGTATTACAAACATCTAAAAAAAAAAAATTAGAAACAAAATTCTTGAGACAATTATTATCCTTGTTCCAATTCTCTCAGTTCTCCCAGCTGTAAGGCAGCAGCAAGGAGTGAGGCTGGCATGTTATGGGGAGATACCTGGCACATGGGGCACTCCTGGCAGGGAAAGGGCACTGGGCCAGGCAGCACCCGGACTGTGCTGGGGGCTGGGGCTTGTTTTGGGGAGGAAACTGGGTGTGGACAAGCTTGTAAGCAGTCACACTGCACAGAGCCCTCTCTGCCCTTGCCTCACCACCCCGCTCTGGGGTGCCAGCCAGCCCCCTCCAGCCTGTCAGGGCAGGGAGGCCACTCCGCAGGCCTGGAAGTTAATGAACTGCAGCCCTTGGGGAAAGTGAGGTGAGCGTTTGTGCCTGATGCATGCCCAAGGTGTGACATCTGAGAGTTCTGCTGTAAATTATCTTCTCCCCTACCCTGTCAGTAACCACACACTTGCAGTGTGGGTTGCCAGCCCAAAGGCCAGTGGTCTTTCACCAGGGGAAATTGTGACAAAAAGTAACTTGCAGCAACAGCAAAATAATGCTCCGATGAGTCTCGCCTTGCTGTGCCAACAGGCTTGTGCAACTGGGGCTCATTTACAGCCTCAGTCTCTTCCTCTTTTGTCCTCTTCAGTCCCCCCGGCTCCCAGAGCCAGGCAGTGTGAGATCTGGCACCACCAAACTCCCTCACCAGGGATAACCCAGTCAGCTCACCAAACACTTCATTTTCTGCTTAGAGAGCAAGAAAGGATAAAAAAGCTGGCTGGGGACTGACAAGAAAACCCTCAACAACTGAGAAAAAACAGCCAAGAGAAAGTCAAGGGAGTAGCAAACAGGATGGGTGACAGACAGAGGAGCATAGGAGAGAGAAAAGGAGCTTCTCCTCCTTGGTGTGCCAGGACTTTACCATGTGCCAACTCCCTGCCCAGGGCAAAGGAGAACATTCCAACTCCATTGGTAAACTAGGACAGAAAAAAGCAGGGAAAAAGGAAATGTCATCTTAACCATAACTGAGCAGAAATTTTTATTCCAAGTAGCTGTACTAAAAGCAATAACAACTTCTCAGCTCCCCATGTTCCAATCAAAACTGAATGGTGCTTTCTGCAATACACAGGGCAACTTCCTTTCCAGAAGTCATTACAGTTTTATAGAGCGGCACCTTTGCACTCTGCCACAAAGCAATCTGTTAACAAACATTAGGAACAGCAGGGATGGAGCAATGGGAGACTCTCAAATCAAGTATTCATTGATTTCATTTAGGCAATTATACCGTACAGAGCAACCAAAAGGGTTTAGAGTTAATCTTTCCCTGATGGCTTGTGGTACATGAGCAGGTCCCTGGGTGGTCCAGACACTTTGAATTCTGTTGCTGGGTCTTCCATGGCCTGGTGTAACCTCTGAGGCACCAACTCTCCTCCCCAGCCTCCACATGGGGCACACTACAAATTGTGGCTAATAGTGATCTACCTCACAGGAGAGAAATAAAACACCTCAATATTATCACATAAAAGAAACCACCACAGCTAAGTGAACTCTATCACTATTATGTTTGGAGCCCCCCATAGTAATTTCATTGCTATTTTTGTTGTGGTTTTGCTGTTCTTTTTTACCCTGATGAAAACCAGCAGAAGACAAAATGACCTGTTAATATTTAAATGAACTTTATTTCCACTTGCCTCCTTTCTAATTTCTTTTGCAGGCAAAGCTGAGTTCCAAAAACATGAAGTGTACACATGTGTGGGGAAGTTCAGGTCAGATAAAACGTGCTGCAACCAAACAAAATTAATCTGAGGTGGGTGGATGTGAAACATCTCCAAAGACTACGTGTAAACTGTCACAGGCAGCTGTGCCTGCTTGAGCCAAACCAACCCAATGAATGCACTTGGATTTTGGTGTACACTGGCCATACTGGACAGCAGTGGACATAGGACATAGCAGTATGCAATCCAGAATATTCCAACAGGGACACAACTGCATTCAGTTGTGATTACTCCTCCCGTGGTTACTGTAAGCAAAATTTTGCAAAGTACAGGATGGAAGGAAATCAGATAATGGAAGTGTCGGACATGATTGTAGGGAGTAACAAGAAAGTTCAGTGGAAAAAAAAGAAAAGAAGAGCAGAGTTTCTGCAATTAGTCTTCTTCAGAGCAGAAGGAGAAGATCCCAGCCACATGCTACTCCATAAAAGGCAGACAACAGCACTGGCACCAATGTTGTATAGACACAGTCTGGGAAAGGCCCAAACCAGCAGGTGTATGGATCCCAAATCCACACAGAGAGAGAACTATTCACCTCTAAAAGCCACCAACACTTTATACACATCCAAAATACATAAATACACCTGAGATAAGAGAGCTATGAAAGGCACATCCTTTTCAGGAACTCTTAAAATCCTTTTGCTCCCAAGCCCTTCACTTTCTATGTTTCTCTTCTCTGCAGAACGGGACTCTCTGCCAGCTAACTTCTTCTGCTACTGTGTGGCTTCTCTAGAAAAGGCAGGCTAGCACCAACAAAAGGAGGAACTGCTGCTGACTTTTACTTTGGGGGCAATGTGGTGAGGGGAACCACAGTTTCAAGTTTTTAAATACGGACAGACTTCCTTCTGTGAGCCTAAGACCAGGAGACGTTGACTGGCACTCAACATCCCTTTCTCTGAAGGATGTTTCTCATCCTATGAGCAGAAAGTTCCTTGTGGGTTGGTCCTTCCAGAACGGACTCATCCTCTTCTTCAGGATCTGTCCAAACTCGTCTTCGCTCTTACATTTTCAGGATAGTGCCATGGTTTCTTTGGCACACTGTGACCCCTTCAGCTGGTTGCAGTTCACCAACCCAACCTGGCATCATCACCAGCTCTGCCATAGGCAGGTGTGGCTTGGAAGACAGCCCCTGCAGAGGCCTGGATAAGCCATCTCACTGTCTCCAGTGAGTCACCTTAAAGGGGCTTAAGTCCTCAGTTGTGGCCTGGAATCATGGCTCAGACTCTGTGATTCAAGTTACTTCCATGTCAAATTAAAAATACTGTTCATAGCCAGTCCTGTTTACATCCCACCTTCTCAACACATAGTTCCACAACACACAGAAAAGCATAACAAAAACATCAAAAACATACCAGACTGAAGCAGCAAGCAAACAGCTGAAGCTGAAACCTGTTGAATTCACAGCAGACATGGATTTCCTACTATCTGCTGGGCCTGATGTATGTACATAGTAGGGTACAAAACAGGGAGGGCAGTGTACAAGTGTGGAGGTGGACAGGAACTGAGAGATCACTCCCTTCAAACAATTACAATGGTGAGATGTTCCAACATTTTCAACCAATTGAATCTCTGCCTCCCCCTCCAATCAGCAGAGCAAAGCATCCCTATAAAAATAAAAGTAGCAGCATAGGACGAGAGAGAAGAGAATGTAAAATGATGAGTTGTTGTTTCCAACTCTGTATTACGGCTATTGTCCTCAGGAAAGCACTTTCACCTGGCACCTATGAAATAAGAGTTCTTGGTGGGAGTAAAAATTTCATCTCTCCTTATCAGATATTCACAAATGATGCTGTTCTACCCAACCAAATAGCACTTAAATGGTGTTCTGCAGACTCAAAGACAGAAAAAGTTGGAAAGATTTTCCAAACAAAGTTCATTTAAGGATACCACAGACCATCATTTGTAAAGTAAACTCTGAAAATCCTTGCCCATAGAAAAAGGCACAGAAAAGGCTTCTTTAACCCCAGGTTGATTAGATGCTTATCTGTGTGCAGGTCTGAAGGTAACTGATCACCTCACTTTTGGTGTAGAAAAGCATAATCAGTTGTTAAAACTGAATTTCACAGCTGGACACTTTTATTCAGCATCTCATAAAGCTGCCTCAGAGAAAGTGCAAGGTGAACCTCATTTTCACTTTTCTGCACTGTGTTAAATGAATGAAATACAGAGGATGGCAACTGAGCTCTGCTGATTTGTAGATTACAAACTCAGATCTTGTCTGGAAAATTCTATGGTGACTGAGATACCTAATTAAATTGTGACATCACAGGAGATGAGAGTTAAAACGGAGCAACTGTGAGGAACAGACATATTTTGACATTCTGTTTAATGCTCTTTATTTTTGTTAACCTGTAATTACTTCAATGACTACTGAACATAAAAAAGTATGTCTTTGTTAGAGAAGATGCCCCCCCGATTTTAATTAAGGTGCAGGATTTCACAATGCAGATATCTGAGGCCTATTGGAACAGTTTTGATACTATTAAGTGAGACCAGGTTTCAG
>VYZR01096831.1:2178-14895 GCA_013400675.1 Oxylabes madagascariensis
GGACCTCCTTGCTGCCCTTCACCACAGCTCTAAAATGAAAGGGCTGATCTCTAACTCAGCCAGCACATTTTACAGCAGAGAGGACAAACACAGTTATTTTACTCAGAAATGTTAAAATACTGATATTGTCCTTTATTCAAGTTCTCTCTTGCGCAAGCACATATGGCCTGCAGACCAAATTAAAGCTCATCTGTTAGGAAAATTGTGGTAGCCTGAATTGTACACATCAGGTTGCAGAAACACTTGATGAAAACCAATGAGCATTTTCAGAAGGGAAGACAGAAATGACACTAGGAATGAAATTCGTAGGTTATAATTAGTAGGTGGTGTGATAGCAAATACTGTGAGTTCATTTCAAATGCTTAAGAAGAGGGAACTATTTAATTAAGTAGAAAAGGAAAATTAATCCAGAATCTTGATTATGAAAGAAAAAAGGCAACAAATGGTTTCTTTTTAAAGTATGAAACTGCTTCCTCCCTTCAAAAAAATCCCACTGGGACAAGGATGAGATGGTGATAACGTAATGCTAAACAGAAATAAATTCTAAAATGTTTGGATGATATGAATACATACCATGCAGAATAAATCACTTATCATAACGAAAGGCAGCACTAGAAATAGGGTCAAAAGGCATCAAAAACCAGAAGGTTCTGAATCACTATCAGGAAAAGCCTGATAATAAAATCTGTTATCTACTGTTGAAGTTCCTATTTAATCAACATGAGGATCCCGCTGCTTGAGGATCCCGCTGCTTGAAATCTCTGAAACACAAGGTTTTTGTGATATTCAGGGTGGGAGTGTGTTTGAGTATTTCTCCTTTTCAGGGAATTTTAATATAGTGTCTTCTTGAGGCTTTTAATTACATAAAGATTACCCTGCAATATATAGCTTTGGATAGCATTATTGTACCAGTCTCCTGTGTGAAGTCTGACAGATTTATTTTGAGTGTGAAAACTGTACATTTAGATTTATGTACTGTGTTTTCCTTCTACACTTAAATGTTACAGCATACAGTTCTGAGACAAGCTCATTTTTCCAGAGAGGTGTGTGATTTTACACGAATTGATGAATTTACCCATTATTAAATCTGCTGTGGAGAAAAAGATATCTACAGAGGTTTGAGTGCTGCTTTAAACTTGTCATAGACTAAAATAACACTTTGACAAAAGGGGACAATGTAGTCATGTATGGTATATGTACGTACTAAAATGAAATGGACTGTGGAATGCTCCATCTTGTGTTTCAAATACATGGTTCAGTATGACTAAATATGTAATTTAAATAGTATGTCTGTGTATTTTGGTATGGAAAGGATTAATTGCCTCCAGTGTACCTAGACATCTGAGAAGACATATTTGATTATAATGCTCAAGGATCTAGCTCTGCATCCCTTTTGGAAAGCTTTGGGGTTTTTTCAGCTTAATAAGCTGTAACTAATTTTAGCTTGAGTATTCAAAACTAAGTGGAGTACTGCTTAAAGCTGCAGTCAGATGTCATTAAAAGATCTGTATTGCTCTCCCCTGTAGTTTCAGCCACGTAAATTAAGCCTTGAGAACTGTCTGCAAACTGACCAGAAGGACAGTGATGATCTCGTCTGACGTCCTAATTGTATGTATGTAAATATATCCTGTTGTTCCTTTTTTCAAATCATTTCTCTCTGCTAGAATATTTGGTTCAGGGAGATGTTCCTTTGGACTTAAGTCTTTGAATGGTGGAGAGCCTCCACATATCTTGATGAGAAAGCCTAGTGGTGTATTAAGAATTTCCATTTGAGTGTATTAGATTGACTGCCAATGTTGAATAATCCTGTAGCAATCACGGCTCTTTGATTTAAGAAGAACAAGATTTGTGGGGAAAAATAAATGCCTTCTATTAGATTGGTCTTTATGACTGGGGGAGGTGGGGAAACGAAAGGGAGTTTTAGGTATGTGAGATATTAAAATCTGTGACAAAAGCAAAAAGTTTCCGAGTTACTTATGTTAGAGAATAGATGGTTGTTTGTGGAAGGTGTACATGGTATTGGCAGGGGACATGATAAAACTTTTACTTATTTATTGGATATTTCTCTGGTTGAATCTTATAATGCAACACTAAACTTTCATGGGTTCATGAGTACTGCAATCCTCTAGGTTAATGAAAACTAGTTTCCAGAGAGAGTTCTGGGAGATGGGGCTGAGAAGTCAGAAAGTGAGGAGCAGTTCCATGAGAAGTGCTCGCTTTGCAGTTAAGGAAATGTTAAGTGCAGATTGGTTGCCGTGTGCAGTTGCTTAGTTTCATCCCTGTAGTTTTCCTGAGATTATCTGCTGTGCTGGTTCTAATTCATATTACATGCTGAGAAATAAATGTATTCAGGGACTTGGATGTGTCTCTCATGGAGGATGTTTATTGTGATGGCTATGCAGATGTTTGTATTTATTGTTTAGATAGTGTCTGTATTTTGTTTGCTATAAATGTATTCCTGAGTTTCCTAGAAAAGTAGGATATGAGAATGTTTGAAGGCTCATCTTGTGAGGCTGGGAAAGGATTTCAAAGTAGAAATTTTTCCCACTGCAGGTTTCCAAGGTAGAAGAGTGTATTACAAATACAGGTATACAAGATGAGATGATACCTGGACAGCTCTTTCAAAGCTGAAGTCCTCTTTCACAAGCGGGGTTGTACTTGCCTGACAAAACTGAAAGTCACTTGGATTAGCACAGTATTTACATTTTTTCATGTGGTCTCTAATATTAAGGGTCTTTGAGTGTCCTAGTTCTAGTGTATAGAACTAGTATCCTAGTTCTACCATACCATAGTTAAATTGGGTTGTGTATAGACATGTGTTTAAATACATATATCTATATGGTATGATGACTTAACTGTGAGTGACCTTACAGGCCAGACTTTACCTCTGTTTCTTTAGTTTCTTCTGTTTGTTAATTGATCAGAAAACCAGTCCATCTAGCCAACCAGTAGTCCAGTGGAAGGTTTGCTTCTCGCAGTGCAGGAGTTGGAACTGAGTGGTCTCGAAGTTCTCTTCCAGGCCCGACTTCAATGAAAGGCGCTGGTAGCTGAGGTTCCTACTATGGCCACATATCACCGTGTATTCCTACTAGTCATGATTTTCATGGTGTCTGCATGAGTCACCATCAGTTTTCTTGGCTGGAAGCTTTGTTTGCATAGCTTTCAGGCATGACTGTTCTCCTTGTAACTGGCAACCTCAAGGAAGTAAGGCAGCAGTGCCCCTGTGTACCCTGCATGGGACATGGCCTCAGAGAGTGCTGTCACAAGGGACAGCAGAACATAGCTGCACTATCTGTGGAGTTTTGGCAGCCACTCCAGACTAAGAGGAAATTGGTGAGGCACAGCACGGAGGAAACAAATACAGTATTATAAATCTAGCTGATGATTGTCAGCTAAATTCTACAGCAAATCTCAGGTAGTGGGAGTGGATAAAAAGAAAATGATTGCAACTGTACTGACAACCTCATCTCAGTGGAGATAGCTTTTATTGGGGTGTGATATTTACTGCCTTTAGGAAAAACACATAGCAGATTCTTTCTTTTCTAGCATGGCATAGTCTGTACAAGTTTGATTTTTTTTTTCAACAAGAAAGAAACCTATGATTGCTAGGAGTATGTTCTAAGCAGTTAAATTATCCTGTATTCATTTATGTATTTTCACTGTTCTGCCAAAAACTTAGGAAAGTCTGATTTTCATTTCTCCTTTTCTCCCACAAAATACTTGTTCCTCTTCATTCTCAAAATACCTATTTTTCCTTTTCTCTCAGGTTCCAATCTGACATTGCTGGAATCTGTCTCCAGTTCTATATTTTGGCGGTCAGTGAGGTACACTTGAATGCCTTCATGTAAATCAGGCTTTGCTTTGCTCACTGCCTGGGATTTTTGTGCCATCACCTCTACTCCCTAAAGAAAACCAACCTCCAAACCCTCTGGGCCTTTTGAGATGTTTTAAAATTCTGCCAAAGAATCTTGAATATGCTCCTCTGGACAATGAAAGTATTTAAAATTTCAGACTTAATCATGCATAAAATACTTATAACTTAAACACTCTGTAAGTGGAATTGAATGACCATTATGGTACTGGTAATGTTTCCAGTTTTTAAACAAGCCAGTGAAAGGTAAATACAATGTTTTGCTTGTTAGATTATAAAGAATGATAAATGTGTTTGGTACATGAATTGGCTGCTTTTGGTAATGTAATATTTGATGCAACATGGCACTGAATTGTTACACTAGGATTATGTACTCAGTGTAGTGTGCATGGAGTGACAGCAAACAGAAGCCTTACAGACACTGTTTTACTTGGAATAACTTCAACTTTAAGAAAATCAAAGAACAGTCGAGGTTGCTAAGTGACAGCAAAATATTTATCCTGTTTTTAGAAAATCAAACCGGTTTATGCAATGAATAGTAGAGGACAGCATATATTGTGTGCCACCCACATGCTGTATAGGACCATTATTGCACATAATTAAAAGCTGCATAATTCAGCACAGTAACCACAGCTATCACCTCTGTCTTAGTACTGATATTTTCTAATACTGTTTATTTAGTCTTCTTCCTCAGAAGAAAATCTGTCAAGTAATCCATTATAAATGAATGCTCTCTATCTCTGCTGTGAAATACAAGTATTCTTTTGTAGGCAGATACTGGAAGGGGAGGCAAGATGGGAGAGAGGGAGAGGAAGCAGAGCAAGAATTGCTGTTTGTAAGTGGCTATTTGCTTTGCAGGCTTATTCTCCTCATCAATGGGAGATGAAGCATGCTAAGAGGCAATGATGTGGCACAAGTGTTACCTTTTTCTGCAAAGAGAGGATAATGATGGGTTCATCCTGAGGCTCCATGCCTTGTTCTTGGCTCTCACAGAGGAGCTGCGCGTGGCTTTCCAGTCTGACCCTGTGGATAAAGCCCTCCCTGCCAGCATGGAGGGTGGTCAGAAGCCCTAATTACAGCAGAGTGGTGAAGGCTTGGGTGGCTCTTGAGTCTCAGTCAGCCACAGAGGGAGAGTTTTTTCAAGTGTTGTTAGATGCAGTCCAGCCATTCCTAAGGCTGATTTGGGAAGAGGAAAGCTGCTGTAATGGGCTGACCAGTATTGCCTCCCAGCTGAATTGGGAGACCCTGCAGACATGACACAGGGAGGGAGTCACTGAGCTCAACATCCTTGAGAATGCTACTGTGGCAATGGGATGAGTTAGTCCCTGACAGAATATTGACTTATTTTTCTGTTTATCTGGTTTTCCCTTGACGAAGAGGTTGTCAGGACAAGAAACGAAGTTATGTTCAAAGACGGGTGAGACGTTGGCTGGAAAAAGATTTATTTGTACCTTCAGTTCTCTTAATTCAGCAGATGAAAATTTATCTCCTGACTGAATTGGAAGAGAGGGACAGCTGTTTGAGGGAACCCTCATCAGGCTCTTTTTCCTCTCTGCTCTCAAAAATTATAGCTTTGACTAAAGTTTTTCAAAACTAACTGCTGCTGTCAAAGGCATTATACAAAATGGCATAATTTTGAAATAAAAATGTTTCCTATTTTTTGCAAGTGCTAAGGGACTTAGGTTTGGTGCTAAAGACAATACACATTGCAGCACTGAGGTCCAGAAGTGGCTCTTTGGTTGGCTCCTCCCTACCCCTGTGTTTTTGCCGTCGGTGTAAGAAATATTTATTTTATCTTGCTCCGTCTGTAGTTGCGGTCATCACCTCCTGCTATTCCCTTAAATCACCCATATGGTCTGAAAAGGGTAGTCGCACACTGCAGAGTGGGAGGAGAGAAAAGGCATTGCCGTTGCTCGTGTTAAAGTCGGGGGCTTGCTGATGCTGGCAGGGGTGGCCGCTGGGGGCGGGGCCCTGCGGCCTGCGGTGTTCGGGGATGGCCGCGAGGTGGCGATGGCTCCGAGTGTCCCTGCGGGGCGCGGAGTGCCGAGCGCTGCCCGCCGGCGTCCGCGGGGCCGGGCTGGGCGGCAGCCGGCCTGGGGCCACGCACCCCCCGCGTGCTGCGCTCGTTCATTTTTAAGGCCAGAGTTCTCTAGGGGCAGGGGTGCTGCTGCGAGGTATGTCTTTGCCAGCTGCTGTTGGCTGCATGAGATCAGGGCAGTACTGAGTGCTCTGTGTGCTAAGGCAGTGAGAAGCAGATGAAGATGCTCTTAATGAAGCACCGGGTGCAGAGAAGCTGCAGTTTTATTTTTTCCTTCTGTCTTTCAAAGAGAAATAAGCAGTATTATGCTTAAAAATCCATAGATGCTTCATTTTTCCTTCATTGGAGTTTATTATTTAAGGAAGCAAAACTTGTGACACTGGAATAACTCCCTAAAATACAAGATCTATTTGAAATGAGACTTCTTATAAAAACAGGAATTGAAACGCTGTGTAAAATACATTTATTGAAATTGTTTAAAGGTATAAGTGGAGCTAAGCCAGAAGTGCCTCTAGGTTTTCATACCTAACTTTCAGTTTAGAAGGGGAAAAAGCAAATCTTTAAATTAATGCTCAAAGAGGAATATATCCAGATATATGACTTCTTTGAAATGTTAAATGCAAGGTGAGAAAGTTTTTTAGTAGTTAAGTGCTTGAGGCTCTTTCATGCTTTTCTATTTCTCTGGTTAAGTTGCTACTGCAACTTGAAAAAGTTATTCTTAATTTAATTAAATAGCTCTTTAACAAGTTTACTCTGTCTTAAATATTTTCATTGTTTCATAGCTTACTAAGGTTAGCAAATGTAAAGTGAAAAAGGTAGCAAATGTAAAGTGAAAAAAAGTTACCTTTTTTGAAAGACATAGGGATGGAAGGGAAGAGACATTTTTATCTGTTGTGTGACTGCACTAAAGAAAAAAACAAATCTGAGGGCAGTTAATCTTGTTTTCCTTTAAATTTGTCTTTACTTATCTTCACTCATTTTGCAGAATGCAATCAAATCTGATATTCTGAGTCACTGGAATTTAGTTGCGGTATACATTCTCCCATGAAGCAGCAGTAGTTGTTTATGAAGTATCACACAGAATTATGACCAAAGATTCTCTACCACTGAGAATGCGAAATCCGAAGAAGCAATACAAAACTGAAGCAGGTTAATGGAAGGAAACAGAATCAATGAGGCTTTGCTGTATACTTTGGTGGTATGCCGAGTTTAGTTTACATTTGGGGGTACATATAGTAATTATTTTTTTTTTATTTTAAATTTTATGTTTGTGGCTCTTCCTACTAAAATTAAAATGTGGAAACAGAGGCACTGACAGTGAAGATGAGAGTGGACTGAAAGCGAAGGTCTGATGTGTATGGATCTTGCACAGAGCAGAGGAGGAAACGGCTCGTGCGATTGAAAGGAAGTGCTCCTGCGAAGGACTTGCAGCTCCGTTATGGGAGCTCCTACCAGAGGGAATCTACCCAGTCTTACTGCCCTTAAGTTTAAGCAATTCTCTTGGAATTCTGCTTATACATGATGTCTTCTCTTGTTCCATGTTGACCAACTTCAAAGGTAGCTCAGACTTTGAGAGGTTGAGCTGCTTGGCAGTATCTGAGAGTTTATGTCCTGTACAAACACCTGTCTCTGCTTTTGCTGCTACAGCATTCCAATGCAATTAGTCTTTCTCTCCATATTTCCAAGCTATTACTTTTACTGTTAGCTTTGTTTCATTTTTAAATGCTTAAAATTCAAGAGTGTCAATGAATGACCAACATAAAAATAAGAGATGAGAGAGGATTCACTGTACACTCAATATTCCGACAAGTAAAAAAACCCAGAGGAGCTGTATGCTGCAGTAGACTACTATAACTTATTCTGTATCTTGACTGTCAACTGTGTCTCTATGTAGGACAGTACTTGGGGCATGTAAAATAGGCTTCAGAACATCCTTAGTGCAAGTTGTAGCTTTTAATATTTTCTATTGGAAATACTATTTTTATTTTTTTTAGCTTTGCATGAGAACTTTTTTCTGTACATCCAGATTTTGCACTGAAATAAAAGTAATTTAAGAAATAAACAGTAATCCTAAAATGCCACTCAACCCTTAGAAATTCTTACTACCTAAACTAGTCAGTATGAAAGCCATATATAAATATTTTAAAGCCAATTCAGTTTGCTGAACAATGATGGTTAGAAGTGAGAAAGTCAGAATTAAATTTATGTTTCATTGCCTTATTCATAGTGTTTTTGTTTGGTATATGGGTAATAGAGAAGCAAGTTACCTAAACAATGAAGTCCACAAGCATGAAAATACATTTTCATAATTGCCTTGGCAGGAAGCCTGCATGTTGTCGTAGCAGAGCTGTGAATATTGTATGGGATGAAGGTGCTGCTCGCTCAGCAGAGGGGCACTGTCCGTGTGAGTGCTTGTCTCTTGTCTAAGTCCCCCAAAAGAACATATGTATGCTGGAAAAAAACCCTCAAACCATCCATAATGATTTGCATTTTCTGGTATCTCAACTTGTCCAAAATATTTAGAAAATGAGAGAAGAATAAGAGGAATCAAATCAGTGGAATGAGGTTTGATTTCTGTTAGAAACAGCTATCAAGTGTCATGAAGATTCTGTGCAAGGAGTGGATGTTTGGCAGGCAGGTGGATAGGTATTTTGGGTGGATGTGCAGACACAGTATGAATACTTCTCCCATTGATTTTTAATTAGCAGTGGTACAAGATGGGGTTGTTAGTGTCAGGCTGCTGCTCTCAGGAGATCATGCAGGAAATTTATCCAAGTCACAGCAACCTCTGTTGAAGTTTGCTTACCTCTAAAAAGGAGGCCCTTTTTTTCATGTAGGTCTCCTGGGGCTTGTTCTCTATTGTTAATTCTTCTGTTAGGATGAGGAACAGAATTATCATGTATTTTTAACTAGCTTTTTTTTTTTTTTTTTCGGAGGCATAGTTTCCAGCTTTGCATCACTACTGCCTACATTTCATTATTATTTTAGCGGTTTCCTGATACCCAGTATATACCCTGTCAAAATAAAACAGCTTTCAGGTTTGCAATCAATTTGGAGAGTTTTGCAGAAAATTGTTACATTTTTCAAAGAAGCACATGAGTTTGCAAACTTAGCAAACTTTGTGTGGGATGAAAATCTTCCTGTGATATTAAGAAGATAGAAATTGTCCATGGTAGGCCCATTATCAGGATAGCAGAGAGTTTGCTAATTTTATAACAGTGTTGTAGCTTAAATTACTTCTAAGTGTTGACGTAAGAGACCTGAAAGCCTAAGGCCACCATATTTACTGCAGGTGCCAAAAAATTCTTCAATAAGAAATGATTATGCCATTGGGGGCAGTGTTATTTGCTGCAGGTTAGTCATTGCAAATACAATTTTCTGCCCTCTGGAAAAAAAGATTACATTTTCTGGCTATACATTTATTTGTTTGTTTGTTTGTTTGTTTTACTTATGCAAAATACAGGAAGGATGAAAAAACCTTTCTGTCAGCTGTGTTTGAAATTTTTTTTAGTGTTAAATTTAAAGTTCAAGAATATGATGCGATATTCAAACTTCTCACAGATTTGATAGGGAGAAGTATCCTACTAAATAATTCAAGAGTTGATAGAAACCTTATCTGTGTCTGGATCCCCGGAGAACTTCTGAACTTTGTTTTTCCCCTTAAAATGAAACTGATAAAAATGGGTTGATTGCAAGGTTTAATAGTGTAATGTGCTTTTCTAGGAGTTTGTTTTCAAAATGTACTCAACTTTGATATGAAGTCCACCAAATGTTATTAGGTGTCAATCTTGGGGCCTTTGCTCTTCCCTGAGATCCAGTTGTTTCATATTGTTCATAGTGTTGTAGCATCAGTGGCTAGAACTCCAGTTTCTTCACAGTGCGCATGCTTGTTGAAACACTGCAATGGTAGTGCCTAGTTCACTTCAAAAAATTGGAGCATCTCAGTTGTTTATGTTCAGTTATTTGAAGGCTGAAAAGAAAATTATGTATTTGAAGACGAGCTAAGAGCTAAGTTTATTAGCTGCTGCTGCTGCTGCCATGGAGAAGATCAACCATTATATTCAACATATGCATATAAAATACTGCACAGAGGTATCCATGCAGACCTGCCTCTGGCATCCCAAAGACACCAGGGAAAGAGCCGAAGTTTCCTTGCGTGCTGCCTGCCTGCATGCCTGGCTGCCACAGCGTGGCTTGTCCAGCTGGGCCTCTGAAGAGCTGCAACTCACCAGGGAGCTGGGTGGCCAGGGAGCCTCTCTCTTTTTTTCCCTGTTCACAGGTTCCAAGTGTGTACAGTGCTGTGTATTTTTACTTAGAGACTAACTGCATTTTTTTTTGTTCTCTCCCCTCCTTGTTTTTTTCTTGCACAGCTCAACAAGCAGCAGCTGCAGGTGCTGAAGGAACGTTTCCAGGCCTTTTTGAATGGGGAGACGCAAATCGTAGCAGATGAAGCATTTTGCAATGCTGTGCGGAGTTACTATGAGGTGAGCTGTGTGCTTTGTTCTCTGTATTATGTTCATAGTATGCCTTTTAATGCAGGTACAAGGAAAGTAGTTTTAAGTTTCAAAGGCTGTGAACTTCCAAACCTCCTAGAAACAATTTCCTCCTAAACCCGCTTTGCTGTTTTAAAAGTGGAAATCTACTGCCTGAGCACAAGAGAGAAATTGAACTGGAAAATATTCACCCTTTTTTAAGAAGGGAAAAAAAATAATTAAAAGGGAAGATAAAATGACAAACCCCTGGTGCTAAAAATCTTCCTGGCAGCACTTCATACAACTAGGCACTGCTATCTTTATCTCCATATGTCCAAGGTAGCTCTTTTAATCAGCACTTTGTAAGTTACCATCCTGAGAAATATGCCTTCTGATTTTTAGTTACCATGCACAAGGTTTTGGTGAGGACCTGCCTGTTCCCTTTTGAAAGAGCAGGAGCCTTCCATGCAGCCGGGCCAGCTCTCACAATCTGCTGTGACCTCCCAGGCATGTTCAGTGCCTGCAGCCCCAGTGCAAATCTGCGGGTGGAGTTTTGATTGCCTGAGGGACAGGTCCAGTTCCAAACTAGGCGACAGTTCCCTGTCCATCAGCAGCATAGGGCTAGCAAATTAACTTGTTACTCTTAGTGAATGTTACTGTGTTTTCATTTTACTTCATCTAACTTCTGACCTGCTCAATGTATCAAAAAGGCTGGATGTTAAACTACTGTGCCTTTTGAGAGGTCTTCCTTCATATTTCAGCCTACCACTTTTTTTTTCAAAATTAGCTTTATTTTTGATATATTATTTGTTCATTTTTCCTATCAGCTATTCTTTGCTAGTGAATAATTTTTTCCTCAAGCAGAAAAAGATGTGATTTTTGTCCTAGCTTGGTTTTATCTACAATAAATAATATTGCACAACAAAGAAGAGAGGGATGGGCAAATGGTTTTCCTGTTGTGCTGAAATCATGGACTCAGTGTGTAGAAATAGAAATTTGTATAGAAAATATAAAACTCAGCGTGAGTTTTCCCATATTGTGGTCTGATCAATGCTGTGGCATTTGAAATTAGGGATTCTCACAAAAACACTTGTGAAAAGATGGGGATAGGTCTGCAGGTGAAACTAGAATATGAACATTCTCAAGGTACTATGTTAGGTGTGTGAGAACACAACAGAAGTGGTTAGAAAATAATCCATTTTTCTGTATAGCCAATGAAGTGAAGGCTGGGAGGAAGGACAGTTTGAGAGATGGTGCAGGGCAAGGCTGAGCTAGGTACCAGCCTCGCAATAGGTTTCAGAGTAGGGGGGTGTCTCAAGACTCTGAACTTGGGGTAGAACTGAAAAGGACTCAAAGGTTATAGTTCATTCTTTAGCACACTGTGTAAAAAGCTTGATGTGTTAGAGGAAGTAGTCTGCTCTTTGGAAAGGATGTGATAGTGAATAAAAATGATTTTAAAATAAGTGTCTAAACAGTAGCTGTTCTGTTAAGATTTACTTCATACCTTTTTTTAATGAAATTTTTAGACACGTTGAGAACTGTTTTTTAGCATATCTGCTCTTGCAATGAAAGGCTGTGCATAATTAGTCTCTATTACTTCTTTGTGTGTTCTGTTGATGCTGAGCTTTGATGCTTTCTCCTCTCTATGTCTGCCACATAAGGTCCATCACATCTTCCAAGTGGTGATGTTTGTTAATACTTTGAATTATGGGCATCTTCTTATTTCTGTCTTACAGCATCTTACAAACTTCCATAGTAATTTTCTTATACTTTAGTTGCTCACCTACAGTTCAATTTTACCTGACAGGGCAGGAAAGAAATACGTGGTCTGCTCAGTAATTATTTTATTTTGAAAGTTATTAACTTGCCTTTAATCCTCTGCAGTAGTCATGGTTTGAGAGTTATTGTAATATTGTTTGCAAATCCAGGGTATATTCATTACTGTAGTTGATTTTCTACTTTAATTTTGAATGTGAAAGAGAAGGTTTGTTTTGGGAATGTGACATAAATTCTGTATCAGTAGTTGCAGGTGTTTTCACTGTAATCTGTAATTAATGAGTTTGTTCAGACTGTGTCCTCTTAAGAATCTTAAGAGAAAGCTCCAAGGATTTAGGAACATATTATCACTCTGTCTTTGGTTTACTTTTCTATAAATATTTGTAGAAAGACCAATTTATTTGCTAGATAAATACGAATTTCACACTTACTAGGCTGCAAGTCATGCTCCTGTGTCAGAACCACTTGGGAAGTTTATACCACTCAAGTTCCTTGCCTTATTTCCTCCACTGTGTCTTTTCTAATGCTGCTGTGGTTTTTAAGACCGTCTATGAATAATC